>RPFO01000392.1:2951180-3006180 GCA_009746045.1 Mesostigma viride | reverse complement strand
CACACTGTTGACCAAGCACACTTTCAGCCCACTGACCACGCACGGGTCCCCCATACTGCTGACCAAGCACACGTTCCACCCACTGACCAAGTGCACGTTCCACCTACTGACCAATCACACGTTCAGCCCACTGACCATGCAAGCACGGGTTCACCATACTGACCAAGCACACGTTCCACCCACTAACCAAGCACACGTTCAGCCCACTGACCATGCAAGCACGGGTTCACCATACTGACCAAGCACACGTGCCACCCACTGACCAAGCACACATTCCACCCACTGACCATGCAAGCACACATTCCACCCACTGACCAAGCACATGTTCCACCCACTGACCAAGCACACGTTCCACCTTCTGACCAAGCACACGTTCAGCATGCCACCCACTGACCAAACACACGTTCCACCCACTGACCAAGCACACGTTCCACCCACTGACCAAGCACACGTTCCACCCACTGACCAAGCACACGTTCAGCCCACTGACCAAGCACACGTTCCACCCACTGACCAAGCACACGTTCCACCCACTGACCAAGCACACATTCCACCCACTGACCAAGCACATGTTCCACCCACTGACCGAGCATGAGTTCACCATACTGACCAAGCACATGTTCCACCCACTGACCAAGCACACGTTCCACCCACTGACCAAGCACACGTTCCACCTTCTGACCAAGCATGAGTTCAGCATGCCACCCACTGACCAAACACACGTTCCACCCACTGACCAAGCACACGTTCCACCCACTGACCAAGCACACGTTCAGCATGCCACCCACTGACCAAACACACGTTCCACCCACTGACCAAGCACACGTTCCACCCACTGACCAAGCACGCGTTCATCCCACTGACCATGCAAGCACGGGTTCCCCATAGTGGCACACGTTCATCCCACTGACCGAGCACAGCTAGGTTCCCCGTACTGACCAAGCCCACGTTCCACCCACTGATCATGCAAGCACGGGTTCTCCATACTGACCAAGCACACGTGCCACCCAGTGACCAAACACACGTTCCACCCACTGACCAAGCACACGTGCCACCCACTGACCAAGCACACGTGCCACGCACTGACCACGCACACGAGCCACCCACTGACAACGCACACGTTCCACCCACTGACCATGCAAGCACGGGTTCCCCATACTGACCAAGCACACGTGCCACCCACTGACCAAGTACACGTTCCACCCATTGACCAAGCACACGTTCCACCCACTGACCAAGCATACGTTCCACCCACTGACCGAGCATGAGTTCACCATACTGACCAAGCACATGTTCCACCCACTGACCACGCACGCGTTCATCCCACTGACCGAGCACGGGTTCCCCATAGTGGCACACGTTCATCCCACTGACCGAGCACGGGTTCCCCGTACTGACCAAGCACACGTTCCACCCACTGACCAAGCATACGTTCCACCCACTGACCAAGCACACGTTCCACCCACTGACCAAGCATACGTTCCACCCACTGACCGAGCATGAGTTTACCATACAGACCAAGCAGCCACCCACTGACCATGAAGCAAACACTCGGCCTTGGCTGTGCTCTGATTAAGTAATTATTGTATAAATGAAATACCTGTTCTGATCATGTACATGTTGTCTCCTTGATAAACCATGTGCCCATGGCCGTGGCTGCCTTGGTGACCCGGATCATTCACGGGTTGTTCAGCTGCCAAAGTTGCCCTATTAATTAATTAATAAATTAATTAAACTCGTGCTTCCGTTGGGGAGTCACGGAGCACCCCTAGACTGCACAAACCCAACCAACCAAGTAGCCAAGGCATAGGAGCCCAACCACCCAAGCCAAGGCCCCTGTCCCATCTCCCCCAATCAACGTACAGGGAGAATGAGGATTGTATAGTAGGGGACGCAGTTACGCGTCTATATGAATTAATTAATAGTAGGGGACTCGAATAAAGTCTCGAATAGTAGGGGCTTGGCCCCTACCGGGTCTACTTGTTGGGAATAAACGGACACCTATTTACCTGGAATATGACACTGTAGGCAGGCTGTAGGGGGTATCTTAGTCATCAAGCAACAGCCTGCTCGAAGGCACTTCACGTGAGCAACATAATCCGGGGCCTTTGATGCATCGCCGGGAAAGTCGTGTTGACCCAATGCGCACTGGACTCCGGTCACAACTGAAGCAAGGCAGGCAGTTTCAACCATCAGGTATTTCTCATCTTTGAATTGCGCATGGTTTAGTTAGCATAATGGGCAAGAAAACCGCGCTCAGGAAAACCGCGCGTATGGCTTTCTTGGCTGGACATTTTGGGGGGGTTATTGGAACCGCGCTCCGTTGTACATCTACCAGTGTAATTAAAGAGACTGTGCCACCCTGCGTAAGTGTACGGGGCATGGACGACGATATCTTGTTTCTTATCTGTTTTTACGTAGACATTCGATGTTCGTTAGTCTTGCTAGCTTATCGAAATTTTGTGGTTAGCAAAGCCGCAGGGCGCTAGTTTTGACCGTCTCAGTACCGTTCCAGCTTTCCCCGCATGTTTCCCCCCATCCCCTCCCACCGTAAGTCGATAGTTCGACAACATACAGTAATGCCGAGGAAATTTTGGCACGAGTCGGTTTACTTTGATTTGTAACGCTCTTATTACCACCTTGTCGACAGACTGCGTCTTCACCGCCATGCCTTGCATCGCCTGCTGCGCAGCGCGGTTGCCGGATGGGGTAATTAGAGCTTTTGTGTCAAACGGTCTGCAACGTTCGCAAACTGGACTTGATGATGTTCCTATGCATGCCTTACTTGAATGTACTGCTAAAAGTCGGCTATGGCAACCATCCTCAAAGCACCTTCTTCGTCCTTTCTGCTATGCTATCTGCTATTCTTCCTGGTATCGGTGTCTTTTTGCTAGTCGTTCTGCTATGGGTATCTTTCTGCTATTCGTTCTGCAATCAATGTAGTTTTGCTATTAGTTCTGCTTTTGATGTTTTTCTGCTATGCGTTCTGCTATGTGTGTCTTTCTGCTTTCTGTTCCGTCACAGTTACCTGGATGTTGGGCATCGTTCCCTTCACGGAAACTTGGGCATTGGGAATTTCACGCTGGCGTGTGAGTATTCCACAGTTGGATCCTGGGGGGGAACAGCTGGGGGAGCAGTGCGTGGTCAAGGGGAAGGCCGCTGCCAGCCGTTTGAGTTGCCTTTTCCCTTGCATGACATGTGTCTGCGGTTACAGGCAATCCGCTGATGCCATGACGGTTGTTCGAGATAAGTGTGTGATGTCGTAAAGCCGAGGCCCGAAATCAGGTCCAGCCCCCCACCCAACTACCGCCACACATTACCCTTGTTTCACGAAAGGGTATCTATTTGCCAGTAACCGCTTTCAGCATTCGACCGCTCCAGCTTTTACCATGAAGAAGTTAGCATTCAAGGGGGAGCGGCCGGTGAGCCCTGACCACGGGGGCTCGAACCGCCAGAGCAAGCGCGCTGCAGGGTCCCCCCTGGAAGCGAGTGAGAGCAAGCGAGTCACCAGGTCGCAGACGCATCCTCCTCCTCCCACAGCCTCCATCAAAGTTCCAGAGAAAAGAAAAAGGGATGATGCCCCCACGCTGCCAGCCTCGAAACGACCGGCCAAGGGACCTTCATCACAGCCTGCATCCGTCCCCCCCCCTGCCAAGCGCCTGCTGCGCTCCTCCGCATCATCCTTGGACATGCCAATGGCACAGGACGGAGGCCGAGGCCTGCAGCCGGCAGCCCCGTCCCACCCGTCATCGAAGCCCAAGCCAGAAAAGAAAGTCAAGGCCGTGCCGGCCGAGCCAGAAGCGCAAAAGGGAGCTGCATCATCAAAGCCCAAGCCCGAAAAGAAAGCCGAGGCCGTGTCGGCCGAGGCAAAAGCGCAAGAGGGAGCTGCGACATCAAAGCCCAAGCCAGAAAAGAAAGTCAAGGCCGTTTCGGCCGAGGCAAAAGCGCAAAAGGGAGCTGCGGCATCAAAGCCCAAGCCAGAAAAGAAAGCCAAGGCCGTGTCGGCCGAGCCAAAAGCGCAAAAGGTCTCATTCCCGCGCGAGTTCCCCCCCTATCAGCTGCCCAACCGCCAGACCCGTCCCGTGGCCCCTGGCTATCATTGGAGCGACAACTTGCTGTCCTACATGCAAAACCCCGAGCTATTTAAAGACTGGATATTCTGGGCGGACGACGAGTCCATGGTTATTTTTGATGCCTACCCCAAGGCGCGTGCGCACCTGCTGGTGATGCCGCGCCCAGTCCCTGACAGGGGGCTGATCCAGGAGATCTACTCGATGTCCAGGGAGCACCTGGGTCTGCTGGACCGGCTGGAGGAGGTGGGTAGGTGGCTGGTCAAGGGGCTGAGTGCGCGGCCCGAGTGCGCCGCGGGGTTTTATGTCGGCTTTCATGGGTCTCCGAGCATGAAGCCGCTGCATATGCACGTCATTTCTCGGGACATGGACTCGGAGTGCATGAAGTCGAAGCGGCACTGGAACTCGTCCACGAGTGCTAACATGGTCACGGTGGGCCGTCTGCGGGCTGAGATTGAGAGGCACGGGTCGTTTCGGCCTGAGCTGCGGCGTGAGTTTGATGCGTTGTTGAACCGGGACTTGGCGTGTAACCGCTGTAGCGTGGGTTTGGAGACAGTGCAGGCACTCAAGGCGCATTTGCGGCAGTGTACGCGTCCGTACCCAGAGTAGGAATGAGAGTCATCTGTTGTGTTCTACTATAATTTTTTTGTATGGCCTCTGTGCAGGGCCGCAGCGTGTTAGTTACTCCACGTGAGAGACGCACCAGATTCATGTCAATTGTGAGGGGTGTGCACAGCCGATGGTTGTTGTGGGTTCCATGAGCAGGATGTGAAGTGAGACAGCCAGAATGTGCATCCATGGAAGTGTGAACTCATACGTTCCCTTTTCGGCCGGGCTCGTCTCTTGGGTACCCCTAGGTCAGCAGTGCATGTTATTCTATGTTATGGTTTCAGGGGGGCTGGCATGGGACCCTCACCATAAGTGAGATAACCTTTATTTACTATTTTTATTTACTCTCCCCCCCCTCAAATGCTATCCCTAGCTTTCAATCCACCATACGTACGTCAGCCCCTTTTGTTTTTGCCATCCTCCTTCCATGCAGGTCTTCCTGCAGACAGCTTGCGGCATCCGCGGTCTTCGCGCCTTTCGATCATCTCGGATCTACAACGTTAATTAATTAATTAATTAATTAATAGTGTTAGCACAATGTACGTTGGCCGGACCGCCATGCCGGCGTCCAGGAATAGAACTTTGTCTCGCTTATTTTTTATTGAGACAACTACGTACGTATCAAGTTCGACGCGCCTAAATCAGCGCATATGGAGTGGGACGTGACCTACATTAAATTAAATTAAACTAAATTAAGTTAATTTTTGACATTGCTCCGTTGGGAGATGATGTAACACATTTCCCTGAGAGGGGGGATATTGTTTTTCATACAGTCTAAGCAACATCCTGCAGCCGGTGGGCAGCTAGATGTAAGTGGCCACCTGCTCTGGGTGCACAGGGTGCACCTGCACCACCATGTATATCAAACGACCAGGAGCCGATGCAAGTGGGTGGAATTAAGATAATCAAGGCTAATCAATAGCTAGGGTACATGGCGTCTCAGCAGAGAGTAACTCTCTGCATAGGCAAGGTGTGGCTAGTGCTAGGCTATACATCATGGGCCGCATAGGCCACATTTGCTACTGTACTATGCTGCACTGCTGCTATAAAGGTTGTCTCTTTGATAAAGGTCCCTAGGCTGGTGGGGCAGGGGGCTGCCATTAATTAATTAAAACACGTGCTCCCATTGGGGAGTCACGGAGCACCGAAGTGCTTTTAATCCCTGTGTGTGCACAACAGGAGAAAGGGCAGAGACCCCCAGTCTCCTTCATGCCTAAGGCAGGCCACAGCTGCATTCGGGCACGCTAGCTAAACGGACACGCTAACGATCCGGCAATCTGTGGGTGCAATAAGATCCATGTGAGCATGGCATAGCGAGGAGCGTGGGCAAGTAATCTGATCATAGCCAGGACGTAGCATGGCTGTACAAGGACTAAGCTAAGGTTATGGCTGGTTGTGTACCGGGCGTGAGCGGTGCACGTGGCTAGGTAAGTTGGCACAGCTAGGCAAACATTCTAAGCATGGCTGCCATAGCGGCAGTGACTACCAGTGGATACAAGCTAGGGCTATTAAGCAAGCTATTCTAGCCCGCTGGGGGCGTCCACATCTTGTGATTGATCATCGGGTCCCCGCCCCTCCAGTACACCTTGGGCTTCTTGGGGTCCTGCTTGTGGCGGAGGTATTCCGGCCACAGGTCGCGGCGCTGAGCGGGGATCAGGTCGTCGTCCACTCGTCCAGGTGAGGTCGTGCAACCGCTTGCGACGAGAGAGGAACCGCTGCTTGTCCTCACGGGAGGGGAAGGTGAGCAGGACTGGTGGGGGAGCCGCCTTATCCCGTGAGTGGGGAAGGCGGTGGCACCCACGCAGTTCTACCTCACCTACCAGGCCTATGAGGGTAAGGAGCTGGTCCTTAAGCTCGTCTGCAAGGGAGGTTGACGCCTCACCTGGCTTCTGGGGGAAACGACGCAGCACCACTCGGCAGTCGCGGCGGGCGCGGTCGGTGGCCTCCCGTTGCTGGGCCTGGCGGAGGTCTTCAAGCTCCTGGATTTTCGTAGCGCTGGCGTCGGTGGTGGAGGCGGTCGCTGTCCGCAGCAGGTCCGCATAAGAGAGGGGCGGTCCCGAGGTCACCAGCATCCAGCCGGGGTGGCTGGGATGCGATTGAATTGAATTGAATTGAATTGTAACATAACTCCGTTGGGAGTATATGTAGCACATAGCCCAGAGAAGGGGCATATGGCCTATCATACATTCTAGGCTACTTCATGCAAGGGTGGGAATGTAAGCTACCCCTGCTCTAGGTGCACCAGGGCACCTGCACCCTCATGGTCTATCACGCTATGCCCGGGTAAGGGGGGAGCATGCCTGTGAGGGAGGAAGATCATCATGGCTATACAAGAGCTAGGACATGGCTTCTCGACAGAGAGCATCTCTCTGCATGGCATAGCATGGCTCAATTCTTAATGCAACATCCATGGGGGTCCCGTTATAGGCAGGGCTTGGCTAAATTCTGTAGACAACATCCATGGGGGCCATTATGGGCGCACATGCGCGTGGGCCACATGCTAGGCTAAGCCTGACTAATCTACACTACTGGTATGAATTCCCTAGTCTGGGGTGGCAGGAGGGGGCTGCCAGGGCTTGTGGTCTGACAACGTGGATGACCGCCCCCCTCCAGTATACCGGCTTCCCCCCTGCGCTGTGCCGGAGCTGAAGGTAGGTCGGCCATAGCTCGCGTCGCCGCTGTTGCTGGGCCAGGGTCAAGTCGTCGTCCAGCGTGAAGCGAGTCCTCGAGAGCTTCTTGCGGCATTTAAGGAACGACAGCTTGTCCGTCATGTACTTACTGAAGGTGAGGAGCACGGGTGCCGGGCCAGCCTTCCCCCGCGCGCGGGGGAGGCGGACAGCCGACATGTCCAGCTCACCAGTAAGTAGCATGGGGGCAAGAATGTCGCGCTTAAATGCCTCAAGAAGGCTCGTGGAGGTCTCACCTGCCGGCTGGTCGAAGTGCTTGACGATGACATTGTGGCTGCGCCGGGCGATGTCGGTTTCCTCGCGAAGGTCGAGGGCTTGTTGCTTGAGTTGTGCCGAGATGGTGGAGGTGGTGGAGGTGGTGTGCTGCTTAACCCCTAAATGGTCTGAGATCCTGCCGATAAATCGGCTGGATCTTCACAATTTTGCAAACCAGATGCCATCCAACCTACCCATATCCAATGGCTGTCCTTGGGGGCCAAGCATGTCCATGAGTTGCCCTTCGGGTTGGTATATCACAACCTCACATATATGCAGGGTAGGCCATGTTTAACTGCCGTCAAAGTCAGGGGGGTCAAGACGCGCGTTTTCATTTTTGGTAGAATGTGCATTTTGAATTATGTTATAAGACCTAGGCACCTACCACTTCAGGGATGATAAACAATTAGTTGCTGAACAGTTTGAGCCATTGGGGTCATCATTTGGGTGGGTATACCAGCAGTTACACCCAGTACAGCCCATAGGGGTACCGTTGGTAAAAAGCAACCAAGGGAGTAGGGGTGGGCATACGACCTCCTAATATGGCCACCAACCATGCCAAACAATACATTTCCCTTCCACAATGATGGGGAAACATAACTGCATCATCACACTGCCCTTACATGGCACCTATGTGCAGGTGCCACCTTGTCCATGCACGTAGGTAACGTGGTACGGACACCCTACGCAAGGCATGCATTCTAGGAGGCAGCCACCAACAAACTAGTGGTGTTGAGCCTATTTCAGCCTGCCCTAGCAAGGATAAACTAGGCCTAAGCTGCTATAGCTTGCCAGGTGATGGCCAGCACACCTGGTGGCACATGCTGTCAATGGGAAGCTTTTACTCACCAGTTACGTGCTTGATGATGCCACAGAGACCAGCCCAACTGCCTCACACTCATGCAATATGTGTATGGGAAATGTATAACAAACATATATGGAGGTATTCAAACCCATACAGCCTCTAAAACTTATCACCATCACCCTGTGGCAGGTCAACTGACTGAGGGAAGCATCTAAGAATGGTGTTTTAGAAAGGGGCCAGGCCAGGGTCAAGAAAGAGCATGAATAGTGCAAAAAGAATGTGCTACACAAGCTAGAACGTATATATAAATGTCAAACATCGATAGGAAAACGATGCTTAAGCTTTACCAGGCATGGATGGCGTTACCTTGGCCCAGGCGGTGGCCGCAAAATGGCGCATTTCGGCACACCAAAGCTGTGCAGCATGGTCGCTGGATTCGGCGATTTCTGGCCACCCTTGCACGTTTACGACTACTATGTATCATAAAAAGTAAAAAGAAACCGATATATCCTTTAAAATACGCCGGAAAGGTATTGCTGTCAACGTTTCTATCGTCCGGCCTGATCGCAGTTTTTTCCAGCAAGAACGCTGCCGACACCTATCAAATGGCATTCCCGCGAACCAAAAATTGGCCTGTATGATCTTTAGGACGTTTAAAATCAATATCCTAAGTTTGGACAGAAAATTCGAACGCAAACGTAAATGCCATGCGTGGGCGCAAGCCGCCATGGCCAGGTCGTCGTTTTCCGGAATGCACGTTGTACGTGAAAAAGTACCCTGACCCCTTGTACTTTGACCGGCCAGAACACCTCTATAACTTTGTCAAAAGTATGCAAACCCTAGTACCATGCTGTGAAGAATTTTATAAACTTTCGATCTTCTCAGCTAAACTTTTCCTAATTCTCAATAGATTTCGCGGCATCTGGTCCCCCGAGAAGGGGCCGATGCATCGGCTGGAACTCGATTTTTGGCGGAAAATCGGCAGCAAGACCATTTAGGGGTTAAGCAAGTCCGCCCAGGTGGAGGGAACATCACTGGCCGGGCCAGCAGGTGCCGGCTGGGCAGCGATTTCCTGCACCGCTTGGGCGGTGAGGCCGGCGGTGTCATGCAAGCTCTCAAGGGCGGTGGCGGTGGCTTGAAGGCGTTGGTCGAGGTCGAGGAGCTGGGCTTTGATGTCGGCAGTGAAGGCGGAAACGGCGGTGGAGGTGGAGGCGGCGGCGGTGGAAATGTGAGGAAGTTCAGCAGTCAGCGTGCCGCCGATTGCTGAAATGTCGGCAGCAAGGGGGGTCACGTGCTGCTGAAAGGCTTCCGTGAGGATGGAACGGAGGGTGGAGGCGCAGATGGATGGAGCCCAGATCTCGCCGTCAGAGCGCTGGAGAAGGGAGTTGAGGACGGTGTGCTGGAGTTCGGGGCGGGTGCAGCCAAGCATGGCGCCGGAGGCTAGCCAGGGGCTGCCGTTGCTGCAGAGAAGGCGACCTTGGTCGGAGAGATGGAGGCACAGGTCGTAAAGCGAGGCGTAGTCCCCGAAGAAGATGCAGTCCATAGCATCCTCAGGAGACATGTTGTTCCAGTCGTGATCATCGACCTTGAAAGGGTGGAACCGAAAGCGCGGTTCCGAGGGGCGGGACCATCCTGTTTTGTCGGCTGGGCGGGTGCGTTTCGGGTCAGGCGATGCCGATGGCGAGGCTTTAAGCCCGGGAGGTTGCTGGGTGGCTACCAGTGCACGACTAGTGTCACCGCTGCCTGCCGGACCTGATGCAGCGAAGCTGCAGCCGCAGCTGCCGCATTTTCATGGGCGAGCGCATCCGCCAAACTGCGTTGCGTCAAAGGACGTTTGCTCGTCATATATTGCGTGTTAGATTCGGAAAATTATATCAGCATGTGCGTCTTAGAAAGACAAAGCGATAGTGATATTCACAGCTGAATTTGGGGCTCAAACGTGGGATGCGATGGTGGCCGTCTGCTCCGCTATCTTTGGGACCTGTGAGGCCAGGGCCTCGGTGTGAGCGGTGATGGCTTCAAGCTTCTTCATGAGCACGCCGCACTTGCCCAAGGGAGCTCCACCTGGTTGAGGCGAGAGACAAGTGCAGCGTGCGTCTCAGATGCCTGCGCCGCGGTGCGCAGCGCCGTGAACTGGGGTTGGAGCTTGTGGACGACCTTGGTTTCCACATTGGAGACCCGGGCCTCCACCGTGTTGAGCGTCGTGTTCAGCGAGATCGGCTTCTCGGCCAACGGCCAGGTCACGTGCTCCTCCAGCACTGCTCGGATGTCATCAGTTGCAGAGGGAGGAAGCCGATGTGTCTGTCGGCCGCGCAGGCTGGGCTGGGGCGCGGATCTTAGCGGCGATTGTGTCCATAGGTAGCTGGAAGAAGCTGCATAAGATAGCGAGGTGATGGTCTCCCCTGGCAAAGAACCTCTCCAGGTTCTCGTCGCGGATGGGCGCTGTGGCCCCATGGAGCTTGCGTTCCTGTGCTAAGAAACACACTATTTCGACGCATTCGTCGTTGGTCAATTGCAGCCAGTCGCTGAAAGAAAAGCTGTGGTAATCTGGTAGGTACTTGCGCCATTTGTGTTCGTGGCATGGTTTCTTGGGTTCAGGCGAAGCGCTTGGCGAGGGTTTGGCGGGTAAGCCTGGCGGCTGAACAATGGCGAGGGCGAGAGGGTTGGGCGGGGCGCGGGGATTCAAGCTGTGCCAGCTCCTTTTCCAGCCCTCTTTTTGCTTTGGGAGTCGTCATAGCTGGTCACGTGCGTAACTTTGGCAATACTGCGTTGCAGCCGTAACCGATTATACTGGCGTGTGCGCCTAAAAAAAAGCGCATCGAATGCAAGTGGTCTGACCAAATTTGGGGCTCAGACGCAAAAGATCTGAACTCCGCCGTCAGCCATACCGCCGTCAGCCATTTTCGTATCGGATGGCTGGTGGTCGACGTAGGGGCTGCCATGGCTGGAGGTCGGCGTAGATGGCCGCCCCCCTCCAGTAGACCGGCTTCTTTCCTGCTGCTTGCCGGATCTAGGCGGGCATGCAGCCGACATCCGCAGCTCACCAATGATTGGCATGGGGGCAAGAATGTCACGCTTAAATGCCATGAGAAGACTGACTCCGAGAACTCACCTACCGGCTGGTCGAAGTGCTTGACGATGACATTGTGGCTGCGCTGGGTGCGGTCGGCCTCCTCGCGGAGATCGAGGGCTTGTTGCTTGAGCTGTGCCGCGATGGTAGAGGTGGTGGAGGTGGTGTGGTATTTGAGCAAATCCGCCCAGGTCTGGGGACTGGGAGGGAGGAGCATCGCTGGCCGGGCCAGCAGATGCCGGCTGGGCAGCGATGTCCTTCACCGTCTGGCGAGGCCTGCGGTGTGTTGCAGGCACTTAATGGCGATGGCGGTGTCGTGGAGGCGGGTGTCGATGTCGAGGAGCTGGGCTTTGAGGGCGGCGGTGGAGGAGTGGAGGCGGCAGCGGCTCCAGGTGGAGGCGAGGAGGGTGGAGGCGGAGGTGATGGTGGTGGAAAGGGGAGGGAGCTCAGCAGCCAGCGTGCTGCCCATTGCGGACACATCTGCTGCCCAGCCAGCTAGGGGAGTCACGTGCTGCTGGAGGGCGTCCGTAAGGATGGAATAACATCATAACTCATGAACTTTAAGATTCGCGCATTTTCTCTGCATTCCGCACGCTATCTTTGTCTAGTTTGCCTCAAATCACGTAGCCATGGCCAGCTGGGAGATGATCATTTATTAATGAATAAATGTACACGTGACTGCGTTGGGAGATCATGTAGAGCACATAATTTCCATTGCTGGTGGATGGGGGGTGAGCGGAGCCGATAAAACTAAGTAAGCTAACTCAAATCTAATTAATCTAATCTACCAAAGTTCTGGCTACTCTACTCAGCACGGCACCCCTTCCTCAATCCTGGGGGGGAGGGGCTTGGCGCCCACAGGGGCTGGCGCATGTGGGCCTGGACAATGGTCTGCCATGTCTTCTTGTCCTGCGTGGCACGTCCAAGCTAGAGAGAGGTACCGGCCAAGGGGCCCGCTGGCCCTCCAGGTCCACTGTGGTCCTCCCGGAGCCGGAAACACTCCTTCAAGAAGCCGGCGGTCAGGGTCCCCACCGGGCCCCGAACTCCTCCAAGACAACGGGCACCACGCCGGATGGTGCCCGACGTCCCCATAGGCCATGAGCTTGGCCCACTCAGCCCGAGGCCGTGAGCTTGATCCGCCGTAGGACCGGTTGGACTGTTTGCACCCATCCATCGGGGTTAATGTTCCGTGACTCCCCAACGGGAGCACGAGTCTAATTAATTAATGGATCCGCCTGTAGCCCGCGCCGCCTGGGATGCACCAACCACTGATGGCTAATTGAGCCAAGGGGCGAGCCACAGAAACGCGTCAATAAGCAAGTGCCGGCCGCCTCGGACCACAGTGTCCAGAACCTTGATACTTAGCACATATGTTATAACTTACAATTACTTACATCAGAGTGAAGGCACCCGATTAAACGTAAACAAAGCCAACGCTAACAAGAAATACCACGACAAAATAACTACAGTCGGCATGGGACACTCCACACCGCGGAATGAAATTAAATTAAAACATGACTCCGTTGGGAGAACATGTAGCACGTATTCCCTTGCTGAGGGGGGCGGTCATCCACGTTGACCACAAGCCCTGGCAGGCCCCTCCTGCCACTCCAGGCTAGGGAATATACCAGTAGTGTAGATTAGATAGGCTTAGCCTTGCAAGTGGCCCACGCGCATGTGCGCCCATAATGGCCCCCATGGATGATGCTTTCAGTATCTAGCCGCGCCCAGCCTACAATGGGACCTCCCATGGATGATGCATTAAGAATTTAGCCATGCGATGCCTATGCAGGGAGTTACTCTCTGCTGAGATGCCATGTGTACACCAGCTATAGCCTAGCCACATACCCTCCACCCCATATGTCATGCAGGCCTTCTAGGCCCTCTCCTCAAGCCCCCCCTGGGTGCCTGTGCTTGTTAAGGAGGCATGAACCATCATGGCGGTGCAGGTGCACCTTGTGCACCCAGAGCAGGTGACAGTTGTACATCCTCCACCTGCAGGTTGTAGCCCTGATTGTATTACAAACCCATAGATGCCCCTTTCTCAGGGCTATGTGTTACATATGCTCCCAACGGAGCTATGATTTTAATTAATTAATTAATTCCCTTGCTGCATGGATGGAGGTGGACGAAGCCGCGAAAACCGAACCAAGCTAACTCTAAGCTAATCTAGAAAACCCTAACTACTCTACTCAGCGAAGCGCCCCTCCCTCCTAGGGGGAGGGGGCTTGCCCACCGGCCGGCTTGTGAGCCTGGACAATCGTCTTCCACCTCTTCTTGTTCTGCATAGCAGTCCAGGCAAGAGAGAGGGAGTCAATGCGGTGTTCAAACTTCGGCTAAGCCTTACTAATATTCTACACAGACCTGCATACTCTGATCAGACACTCCGCAAAGGTGAAAACCTTTGCGTTCAGTGCCAGGCCGCGGAAAACGCGGAAAACGCGATCTGCAAATGAATCCGACCGGAATCGAACTGGGGACCTCTCGCACCAATTTTGCTGACTATAGGACGGACGTCTCCGGATACCAGGGCATCGCCAACTTACACCTACAGTCATCCGCAAAAGTTCTCCTGTCCGGGGAGTGATGCAAGCCTTTCGGATTTGGTACTAGATAAATCACTCGAGATCTGTGTGTAGGAGTACTACACACGTGTCTGCACGCGAGACTTGTTCAGTCTCGCACCGTGAGACGGGCTGAACACGGCTGAATCCTTCTTTTTAGTAGAAGGGGGCGTAGCCGGTACTATCGAAATCAGCCAAGCGTATATTCTGATCAGACACTCCGCAAAGGTGAAAACCTTTGCGTTCAGTGCCAGGCCGCGGAAAACGCGGAAAACGCGATCTGCAAATGAATCCGACCGGAATCGAACTGGGGACCTCTCGCACCAATTTTGCTGACTATAGGACGGACGTCTCCGGATACACCTGCATACATCCACAAAAATCACGCCCAATAGGTCCGGACCCATCATAAAAAAGACAACAGTGAACTTACCAGCTGATCCATGCAACATGAGCACAGGTAGCAAAGAATAGCACTTTTTTGGTCATGCGCCAGACATCTAGATCTGTCTACCTAATTAATCTGGAACTGTCCTGCTGGAACCATTCCAGCAACATGGTGCACTTGACCCTGAGCGGCATACAAAGTGCCATTATACAATTGCATTGATACAATGGTTGTCTCCTTGATACAATGGATTGACTTGCAACAGGGTACAGAACCTGTTTGCCCAGCAAGCACGCTAGTCATGTGCCATGCCAAAGATTTGCATGTGCATGCTGGCTCTATGATCATGCTCTGCGGAGAGTCATGCAAGAATGCAGGACGGACACCAATTAGACGCAGGATCCACTGCCCCGCATTCTGCGATGCCAAGTAGAAACATTCGGGTGGTATGTTGAAGCCCTGGCGCCTTATTGAAGGTGAAGGGGGAGAGGAAACCACATCACTGTTGATCAATATGTGACAAGATGATAAGAACAGCCTTTTGGAACGTGATTGCAGCCGCCTAACTCTAGTTGCCCGCTACGCAGATCTGCTGCACACCAGGTCGTAACAAGGAAGCATGGGACCCTACCACATGCATAACCACGTGCAAACCAGACAGGCACGACTGCATGAATGGGGGATCTATGTTGCGATGATTATACAGGTGCAGAAAATGGCTTTGCGCTGTTTGTGACGGCAGGGGGCACAAGACATGCGGGTGAGACCAGCAACCACAGATTACCGCGTATGTGGGAAACAAGGGGCCCACACAGAGGGGGGCCTAGGCCAACAAGGCATGAGGAACGGCCTGTCGAAAAAGGATGGGGAAACAGAAAGGATGGGGAAACAGAAAGGATGGGGAAACAGAAAGGATGGGGAAACAGAATGGATGGGGAAACAGAAAGGATGGGGAAACAGAAAGGATGGGGAAACAGAAAGGATGGGGAAACAGAAAGGGTGGGGAAACAGAAAGGATGGGGAAACAGAAAGGATGGGGAAACAGAAAGGATGGGGAAACAGAAAGGGTGGGGAAACAGAAAGGATGGGGAAACAGAAAGGATGGGGAAACAGAAAGGATGGGGAAACAGAAAGGATGGGGAAACAGAAAGGATGGGGAAACAAAAGGATGGGGAAACAGAAAGGGTGGGGAAACAGAAAGGGTGGGGAAACAGAAAGGATGGGGAAACAGAAAGGGTGGGGAAACAGAAAGGATGGGGAAACAGAAAGGATGGGGAAACGAAGGGCCAACACGGCACACGGGACGAGGACCGACACGGTACACGGGCAAAGGGCGGGGCCCGGCACATACTAGCTGACCGAACTTCACAATGGCGAAAGCAATATAGACATGAAGCGCCGCATGACGTGACGGTTGCCCCCGGCGGACGGTGGCTGTTGCCGCAATCACTGGCGCGTGCGTAGGTCCAAGGTGCTGCCACCCACAGAGGGGCCCTGAGACATGCCATGCGTGACATTTGGCGCCCCGATGATGCACTACGTGTCGGTACCCACACGCACACCTGGCCGCATGCCACATGTCACATGCCGAATCGGAGCACGGTATACATTGGTGACAGGGCCCCTCGGACGAACAAGAGCCAAGATGAGACGGTCGCGGCGCCTCTTTACGGGCACGAGCTGCTATGCCAACAACACAGGGGACGGGCGACACATCGACAGGCGCGCTGAGGCTGGTTGGAGACACGAATGACGACTGACGGCGGGTAGAAGCAGGTACAAGCTGCCCCCCCTCCGTTGAGGACGGCCGGGTGGTGGCAGTACGTAGCGTCGCATCCCCTCAAACGAAATGTCTCATCACCCACGCGTGCAGCAGTAGAGAAGGGCGGGCGGAGCGGAGCAGGGCTGTAGTAGGGAGGAAGGCAGGCGTCTGCCGCTGCGGTGCGCATGGTGTGCCGTGGCGTGCAGTGCCGTACGGAGGAAGTAGCAGAGCAGTAACAGCAGATTCTAATCTGCAAACGTTTTCGTAGCAAGGGGAAGGAAGCAGCCAGATAAAGCCCACTTGCCAACGGCATCAGTGGGGGCCAAACAACTCGCATCTGTGCCTTCATTTTCGCCGGGCCATACAAAGCGAGGCCAACCGCAGCCTAGTGCCATTCATTGAACCGTAGAAAGCAAACAGGAGAATTTATTGATGATGATGACGATGAACTAGAACCGCTTATGTTACAGAAAGAAACTAATCTGCATTTAACAGGGTGTGAGGAGATGCTTGGGAGTAGCTGGGGTACAAAAGGACCATCCAACAACCTCCCAAACGATATAGCACAAACATCGCCGCCTGGCCTTGTGAAAGTGGCTTCCGCACCGACATATGCCTCGTGGCCAGCTGGGCTGGCGTACGGGCATGCCCAACCTCAGGGCAACCTAGGCTCCTGCTTGCCCATAGAGGCAAGGCGACCCACACCAAGCTACCTATACATAGGAGATAGGCACAGGCCACCGCCTGCCACGCTACTAGGGTGAAACCCTCCACTTGCCCATCACGCTGCTGGCAAGGCCCCAGGCTGCATGCGGCTAGCTGCTGCCAGCGGTTGTGACAGCCACCTGTCCCTGCACTACGCCACGCGGGCGACCAACGGCACGGCTGTCATCCGTCACCTGCGATCCCACGGCTGCTGGCACGCGGCGGTGCCAACCCCGCCAGCTGGCACTTGGCCCTACCGGCTATTGCCTATACATCCTGGCCCTCTACCCCTCACCCCTGGGCACGCCCAGTCCGTGCCCAGCCACTATCCACTACACAGGCACGTCCCCACCACACGCCGAGGCGAGAAGCGTGGCCAGGTAGTCACGGCGTCAGGCAGCGGCGGCCGACCACGCCATGCCCGGCCGCGTCATGCGCTGATGCCTGCAGCTCCCGCCGACCGTCGCGCGCTCAGCGGCTGTAGCTGCGGCGGCGCGAGGGGGGGGATCGGCCCCTGGGTGGTGGGCTGGCAGCTCAAACAGGCAGACAGCAGGCATGCAGGGGAAGTTCCACGCAAAACAACGGAGCATGTCAGCACCGAAGGGGGCGCCAACGGCGAGCGCAGCGAAGCGCTCCTGTGGTTGACACACGTTGCAGCCGCGCGGCGCCGCATGGACAGCACACAAGCTGACATCTGCCGGCGGGTGCCGCATGCACCACAGCCCAGCGGCGCGTCGCCACGATCTTTAGCGGCGAGACGAGATTGCGTGGCGGCGCAAGGGGATATGCGCGGAGCGCGTACGCGGGTGGTTACCGTTCCGTAGGCCAGCGCAGGTGTTTACTGTTGAGGTCCTGCACAGTGCCGACGCGCCACCGTAACCGCTATACACGCCAACATCCGCACCAGCTTGGCAGCCCGGCGAATGCACGCCCCGTTTCCGTACACCTCCCCACTGATACCTGCACGTGGTGCACCGTGACGCGTGCCATCGCGCCATGGCGGCCATTCCCACCTCCACCACGCCGGGTGCTGCCAACCTACCTGGCCGTGTTGTCATCACCTGCCTACCCACCTGGCAGCATGACAGACACCCGCAAGCCACGGCCCATACACGCCCCACCCGCATGCACGTGGAACGTAAAGCATCAAGGACGAAGGCAGCAAGCGACGAGGCAGCAAGCGACGAGGCAGCAAGCGACGAGGCAGCAAGCGACGAGGCATCAAGCGACGGGGCATCAAGCGACGAGGCAGCAAGCGACGAGGCAGCAAGCGACGAGGCAGCAAGCGACGAGGCAGCAAGCGACGAGGCAGCAAGCGACGAGGCAGCAAGCGACAAGGCAGCAAGCGACGAGGCAGCAAGCGACGAGGCATCAAGCGACGAGGCAGCAAGCGACGAGGCAGCAAGCGACGAGGCATCAAGCGACGAGGCATCAAGCGACGAGGCAGCAAGCGACAAGGCAGCAAGCGACAAGGCAGCAAGCGACGAGGCAGCAAGCGACGAGGCAGCAAGCGACGAGGCAGCAAGCGACGAGGCATCAAGCGACAACGCAGCAAGCGACGAGGCAGCAAGCGACAACGCAGCAAGCGACGAGGCAGCAAGCGACAAGGCAGCAAGCGACGAGGCAGCAAGCGACGAGGCAGCAAGCGACGAGGCATCAACAGAGAAGGCTGGTGCCGGGCACGTCATGTTGTCGGCGGCCACACACCAGCGGCGCGCCCATGGGTACTTGACACCTACGCAACAACACCATGGGCGCCACACCTACCTGTTCCCCACAGTGGGGCTTGGTCCACCCCAAACTGCCTTCACCAAACCGCAAAAAAGATGAGCCCTCACCCCTGGCCCACCACACGGCAAGACCAACGGTGGGGGTGCTGTGATGATCAATGCGCTCACCTGGGGCTGCGCCGGCGGGGAGGAGGCGAGGGGCTACCGCGCCCTCGGCGTGGAGAGGGGCTGCGGCTGCGGCTGCGGGGGTGCAAACAAAGGGGGGAGGAGGGGGACAAACAAGGGGGTGAGAAGGGGTGCAAACAAAGGGGGGAGGAGGCGGACAATCAAGGGGGAGGAAAAGACGACACAGAGAGAGGCACCTATCAGAGAGGGGGACAAGGAGAAGAGGACAAAGCGAGGCCGGCATGCCCCAATGGCCACGACAAACCGCATGATTGAGGATGCAAGCACGTGTACATGTATCTGCGTACACCCAGCTCGCCATGACTTCTGGACAGCAAGTCAACCTACAACGTTGCAACACTCCAGCATCGTACAAGCCAACCCCACTGGGGATAACGATGACTGCCAGCAAGTAGAACTGTCAAACCTGAGCAGCCCAGTGACAGCTCCAAACGGTCCCCTAACTTCTCGCATCCGCACACCACCAAGGCACAGAAAGACCATCTATGCCATCAAGGCACAAAAAAGAATTACAGCGTGCCATCCAGGCACAGGAACGCAAAGGCAACATACAGCGTGAAAGCCAGGCACAGAAAATAAATTACAGCATGCAGTGCAACGATGGCCACAACACGCCTGTGTTTATGCCCGCAACCACACCCATCCCGCAGGAGAGCTTACCCGCGGCGACCCCTCTCGTAGCTGGGGCTGCGCCTGCGTGGGGGTGGGGAAGGAGTGCGCCTGCGGCCACCCCCGTAGCGCTCCCTGTCCATGCGGATGCGGCACTCGCGCGCAAAGTGGCCCGGCTCACCGCACTCGTAGCATCTGCCAAGGTGCAGAAGCACGGCAAAGGGGGAAACGGAATGGGGAGCTATTGAGGAACAAATTCTACAGAAACAGAAACCGTACGGCCGTGTACGAAATCCAGGCATGTAAGCCGCTCTAAATATGGAAAGGTAGCACCAGTCACGTGCATTGTGTTGCAGTTGCACCGACCTCATATCGTCGCCACCGCGGCCACCGCCGTCCCTCCGGACGCCTGGACCCCGGGACAGCTCGACTCTCCACCCATTCTTTCCTGCAACATACCACATTCTTTCACGGAAGACGTATTAGTCCCTGCTGGGCCAGCGAATGGGAGAAACGCCAAGCAGCATCCTTAACCAGTGGAAGACCACACCAAATACACGAAGCTCACCTTCCACACGGCGAATGGCATCGTCAGCATCCCTGGGATCTTCAAACTCGATGAACGCAAAGCCGGGCGGTTTCCGCGCAACCCATACGCTGCGAGCAACAAGAACACGTTTTGCGTTAAGAAGGACCCGAAGGCGTGTGGGGGGTGGGTAGGTGGGCAATGAGATTCGCCTAGCAATTAATATGAAGGACGTGAGAAAGGTAGCAGGCATCGGCCACTCCTACACAAACAAGCTACGTACCTACGCAAAACGCCAAATTCTCTGAACTCGTCCTCCAGGTCCCTCTCCGTCAAGCGCGGGTCAATGTTGCCAACGTAGACTCGGGTACCCATGACGAATTTCGGTCAGGCAAGAATAACAGATTGTCTCCGCAACTTCTTTCTTTGCGTTTTTGGAGGCGTGCCCCTGCTTGATGATTTTGGAGGCGTGTCCCTGACTTCACCCCCACAGCAATGGCTGCCGGACGTGACGTGTCCCAAGACTGGGTCACGCGCGCAGACGGTCGACGCGACACCGTGCCGCCGCATGACGCCGCGCCGCGCCACACACATGCTTTGTCGCTTGCCATCCCAGTGATGCCACGCGGCCACAGGCTGGGCTACCGGCCGGCGGGACCGCTCGTCGTCCGTCGGGTGCTGGACTGAGCATTACAGCGTCCCCATTGGAGTTCAAACGTGGCAATGTTTTAGATTCCACGACGCTGGATCGCCATGCTTCATGCTTCCAAGAATAGTAGTCTACTGAATATATTTTTTACTAGATCAAATTTCTGTGTATATTTACCAGTATATTGTATAGCCGGTCATACTGCAAGAGGACATGGGGGGCCTCGGCCTCTCCGTGATTTGGAAGAAGATGATGGACAAGGCCAAGTGGGCCCAGGTCATCATAGAGGACAATGAGCCCCCCCCAGTGGGGAAGCGCCCGCGTGTGCAGTCCCGCGGGCGGCACGCCAGATAGCTCCGCCCCCTCGGGCAGCGTGCGGCTGCCTAGATAGACGGATGTTGTAGTTAGAATGCTGTTAGGTAGATGTAGTATGTAGCCAATGTAGATAGATTAGACCGGTAGGAATGTTTGCACCCATCCATCCATCCATCGGGGTTAATGCTCCGTGACTCCCCAACGGGAGCACGAGTCTAATTAATTAATTAATTAATACTGCAATTAATTAATTAATTAAGAACATACCTCCGTGGGGATATGGTTTTCAAAACATTCTAGGCGACAACCTACATGTGGTGTAAACTGCCACCTACTCGGGGTGCACACTTGAGGTGCACCTGCACCACCATGTATTCGAGCAGCTCGGCTGTGCAAAGTTGCGGACATGGGGTCGGTGGACGGAAGATGATCATGGCTAGGCAATGGCTTGGGCATGACGGATGATGGCGTCTCAGCAGAGAGTGGCTCTCTGCATGGGCAAAGCATGGCTGACTCATAGCGGATGCAGTAAGGCTGCCGCCCCACGGTCCAGAGCCCACAGATAGGCTTAGTTGGAACACATGTAGAGGCGCCGGTTTCCATGAGAATTTAAAGGCCTTCGAATTACCATGGCCTGATTCTACTAGATTTCTGGCCAACATATCAGCCGTTAATTAATTGATAGAATCACTGGCCGCCAGCGCTGCAGTGGTCATTGCGGTCGCTTTCATTGGTACTCTTATATTTCTGTAGTTATACAATGAGTATATTTCTTCTGGCGTCCGTCATCATATCATCCGATCGGCTCGGGCGCTTCAGTTCCGTCCGAACGGCCCGCTGACGTCAGTGCCGACTCAGTCTACGCCACCGACGTGCCCCTTGAATCCGAAACCGGCTTGGACCGACCGAAACGCGGCTAGAACACTAGTCAGTGCGGCACCTGAGTGTCAGAGTCCAGCTCGGGACCCATCCGGCAATTTTCATGATTATCATCATGCGCACCCGGGCCACTACGTGCACAATGACTCATCACTAATAATTAATGTAATTCATTAATTTACACATGACGGTGCGTCATGTGAGCATAATGATCAGTGATGAGTCCTCAGTGGGAGGGGAATGGGATGGAATGGATGATGTAAGCTATCTAGTTCCTAGTTGTGGGTAAAGGGTAGTTAGATAGCTTAGAGTTAGATTAGTTCGGTTTCGCAGCTTTGGGCCCCCCTCCATCCATCCAAGCGAATATGTGCTACATGATTGGTTGGGGAATGATGCAGACGATATTTGTTTAAACTTTTGCCAGCTTTGTGTAATTATTTTTTCTAATGAGATTATTAGCATAGTACTCCGTGGCATGCCTTTGCGCATGACACGCAAGTACTTACTTACTTACTTTGCTACATGCACGATCTCCCAACGGATCGAGTCATGTTATAATTTAGTTTTAATAGTTGTGGGCACGGCCCGAAAGGCTATATGAAGTGCCAAACTCATGCCGGCCGCCAAGGGTGGTCAAGCCACGATCGAGGTAGCCATGGCTGACGGAGCTCATGACTTTCACGTTTGGGCACCAAATTCGGCCGTGAATATCACAATCGGTTCGTCTTTCTAAGACACACACACTGATATAATTTTCCGAAGCTATTACGCAATATATATGACGAGCCGAAACGTTCCTCTACGCAACGCAGCCTGACGGCTGCGCTAAGCCCTGAAAATATATGTATGCAACTGCGGCTGCGGCTTCGCCCTTAGGCCCGGAAGGCAGTGGTGACACTACTAGTCGCGCACTGGTGGTTGCCCAGCCCCCCATGCACCAAGCTTGCATGCCTCGCCATCTGCATCGCCCGAGCCTAAACGCAGCCGCCCTGAGGAATCGCCCCAGCTGCCGAGCCGAGCTGGAAGGAAGTCGACTTTGACGTCACCTCAGCAACATGATTGGTGGACACTCTGTCCTAGCCGATCCCAGCCGCCACTTCATGCACGCCCTGTTCTACGGGTCGCGCACCTCGCTTCTTGCCCTGTGCCAGCACTTTTTCGTCCTCGGTCGCCTCGTTCCGCTTGGCCGCGTCACTGGTCGGTGCTTATACATGCCGGATCTGCGCAGCCTCGCTCGCCCCCGCCTTCAGCCCATCGCCCTAGCTAGCTGCTCCCTCTAGCTGGGGCGCTCTGCCGCCGAGATCTGGGCTCCCACTTCCTCTTCCACCTCCGAAATCCGCGCTCCATCCTCAAGGAGGCCTTCAAGCAGCACGTGACACCCCTCGCCGCAGATGTGGCGGCCATGGGCGGCACGCTGGCCGCCGAGCTTCACCTCCTCTCTTCCACCACCACCGCCACCTCCAACTAAGTTTCTCGCCTCCACCGTCACCACCACCGACGCCCTCACTGCATGCACAGAGCTCTCCTCGCCATCGACAAGCGCCTCCAGGACAATGCCATCGCCATCGAATGCCTGCAAAACACTGTGCAGGCATCACTGCCCAGGCGGTGAAGGGCATCGCCGCCCGGCCACTGCCCCTGCTGGCCCTGCCGGCGATGCATGCACCTCCCACCCAGACCTGGGCAGCCCGTGATGCTGATGAACCACACCACCACCACCATCTTCGCCATCGCCGCCCAGCTCAAGCAGCAGACGCTCGATCCCCGCGAGGCCGGAGGCCGAGCTCGACAAGCGCAGCCTTAACGTCACCGTCAAGCAGTTCGACTAGATGCAGGACGAGACCTCCGAGACCGGCCCTTGCCACGGCGTTTGAGAACAAAATTCTTTTCCCCATGGCTCTCACTCAGGTAAGCCGGGCAAGCCGCGGGGGGTGACCCGCCTTCCCCGGCGCTCGCGGGGTATAAGGCTGGCCCCTCCCCATTGCTCCTCACTCACCTTTGAAACCATTGCGGATAAGATGGTGAGTTCCTCAAGCGTCGCAAACGGCTTGGGGGGACCTCCAACACGCTGGACGACGACTTGACATTGACGCAGCAACAACGGCGACGGGAGCTATGATGGCCGACCTACCTCTTTTTCATTTTTTGACAGGATTTTTTATTGCGCGGGAGAAAAGCTGTAAGGGGACAACAACATATGCATGGCAGAATCATAAGGTTTAGGGACGGGTGCACTTCCAGAAAGACGCAGAAGAGTGAAGACGCAATTAAAGCAAATAGAGGGTGCCGGGCCGGTGCGCCGGTTCATGTATTGTGCGCTAGGCAATCCTAAAAGAGGCAACCATGCCTAGAGTTCCAGTCGTCAAAAGCTAGGGGAGAGGAGTATCAATACCTCCACCTGATTGACGAAGTGGAAAAGACCGTGAGTGCCTGAGTGGGGATCGAAGACGTGGTAGTCGGCCAGAGGTGGCCAGGCGTGCAAGCTGTGCGATTACAAGCTAGTTCGGCAGGCCTGGCAACTTAAGCAAGGATCGCGCTGTCGGCCATCTCGGCGACATCCCCAACAAGGGAGCCACATTTTGCCAGCAGTCGATCTAGGAATGTAGAAGGCCTGATCGGGAGGCTTCAGGCGGCTGAGGTAGCCCGGTTGGAAAAGAAGGAGCAAAAGGCAGTGCTCGGTGCCCGCGTTGCCAAGGCCCTTCTGCCTGCCGTTGCCCCGGGTGCTGGCCCTTGTGGCTCTGGCAAGGCAGTGCAGAAGACGATTCCACAGTGCTTTTCCAATGCGCAGCTCCAGGAAGTCCGCCTTGCCCAGCTAGGCCTCTTTCTTTTACGAGAATGGCATTCCGTTTCACGTCGCCGCCAGCGCCTCGTACAAGAATTACATGATCGCGGCAGTGGCAAAGTATGGACCTGCCGCAGCAGTGAAGGTCAATTCTGGGTTCATTGCCAATGATTTTATTTTTTAGGGATTCGTGGCATGCACTTGTTGTCATTGTGCAGCGAAGCTGCCATCTATAGTGCTATGACATCCTCTGCATCGAGGCTGCCAGAGCTCTGGGTGCATTATACCATTCAATAATGTATTATGTTGTCAATGATGCATTGTAATAAAAGAGACCGGTGTTAGATGGTCAATAGTTTGCATGTCCACAATTTACAAATGTACTTGAAGGATCGATGTATTATTGCAATGTCGATCTAAGTGTGGCAGGTGGCAAGTCACTGCCATTATGCTCATTAATGAATATAGCAGAGGAGAGCATAGTACTTAGTAACATTTGTTGGCTGCAGGGCCACACATCCTTAGAATACCCCGTACTTTAACTCGTCGTCTGTCTCTGGTCCTCTACGGAGGACTGAGTTGAACTCAGTCCTCTCTAGAGGACCGAGTTTTTGGGTTTCGTAGAAAATTCGCCCCGGTCAGAATGTTTGACAAAAAATTCTCTCAAAATTTATTCAAATACTACGTGAAAAGATCTTTCTTGGATATATTTTTGGGATTTTTTTGGATTTGGTATGAGCGGCTAAATGTACGGTCAAAGTACAGGTGGTAAGGGTACTTTTCCACGTGAAACGCGAGTTCCGGAAATGCACGACCTAGCCATGGCGGCTCGCGCCCATGCATGCAGTTTACGTTTGCGGACGAGTTAGCTGTCCAAACTCAGGAAATAGATTTAACATGCTCTAAAGATGATAAAAGTCAATTTTTAGCTCGCGGGGATGCGATTTACCCGGTGTCGGCACTGTTCTTGCTGGAAAAAACTGCGATAAGGCAGGTTGACGGAATTGATGACTGCGCTTGCTTTCCGGCGCAATTTCAATGGCTGATAGGTTTCTTTCTACATTTTAACATGCATTGTATTAGAATAAATTGAGTGACAGTATAGATTTGATGATTTCGACCATTCTGTCACGTCATGGTCTATGTGCCGCAAAGTGCCACTTTTGCGGGCACCGCCTGGGCCAAGGTAACGCCAGCCGTGCCAGGTAAAGCCGGATAATCGTTGCCTCTTCGTTTCTTGATGTTCGTACATGAGTTTAAGCTTGCGAGGCGTTGTCAGGTTCAAGTCTTGATGCTCTTTCTTGACCGTTGCCTGCCCCTCTCTAAAACCCCCTTTTCAGATGATGTTAGCAGGCATTTGCCTTAACCCAGTGTAGTTGTGCAGGGTTTTAGGAGCTGTGCAGGTTTAAACACCTTCGTAGATGTTAGTTATTCTTTTGCTACGTTCATACTGCATGATTGTGTGGCCACGGCCTGCGTCAAGGGTGCTTTCAAGCTTTACGGGTGAGTGAAAAGTCTTGGTGACAAACCACTGCCATCATGTGCCAGCAACTATGTTGGCCACATCATGGCAAGGCAAAACAGTTATAGCCATATCTATTGTTGTTAGAAACAGTGGAAATATGCTTAACCTACCCATTATATTGGTGGTTGACACTTATAACATAACCCTTTGTTGGTAGGTATCCAAGCCCATTCCCTACATGGATGCATAGGCTCTCACTGCATGATAAGGTATGATATACCTGAAGTATGATGATGCAAGTGTGTTGTCCTGTAATGCTTGAAGGGAAATGAGTTGATTGGGATGGTTGGTGGCCACGGTGATGTGTAGTATGACCGCACTTACATGCTAGCAAAGTTAGCAAAAGCCCCATTCCTCTCCTGAGGACTGAGAGTTTTTTAATTGTTTCAGGCAGTTGCAGTGGCCAAATCGAGCCCAGTTTTTTGCCACGTTTCAAGAACTATATTGTTTACATGCCTATATTTTTTCTTCATGCACCAGGATTTGATTGAATTTTTCCCACTCGTTCTTATCCCGAAAAATGCAAATTCGCGAGGGGGTGCCCAACGTCCGTGTAATTTTCATGTGTTCGGGTCAAGTTTTCACATATGCAGTATTTTTGCCAACAAAATGACATCTAGTACACCCCCGATCCACATCAAAACATTTGGGATGGACCCCCCACCTAGTCGCTACACGCGGTTGAAAATTGTCAACTCAGTCCTCCTGTGAGGACTGAGTTGGGACAGACGACGAGTTAAGCCTTGGCTTCAATAATACCACGTACTTTTTTACCACAATTTCAAAAATACCCCGTATGCCGTACTGCGTATTTTTTTCGCGTATTTTTGACCCCTCGCAAAAATACCTGTATTTTTACAGTACGCAAGGGTTTTACCGAGTACCCCGTACTGCCGTACAGACCAACACGGCCCTCTACTCACCCAACCACCGCCCCGACATTACCGTGCTTGACTACGACGGGCAGGGTTGCCATGCACCTGCTCATCGATAGTCTCTGTGGCTCGGTCGCTCTCCGGTCGCCACATCCTCGATCCGCGGGCGGCTGTGGATGCCGGCGCTGCTGCCGCTGTGGCTGAGCACGACAATTAAGTTTGCCTCCTACGGCAATGTACGTGGGGCCGCACCGGGTCATCCCCTTTCTCCTTGAGGACGGTTCGGGGCCATGGGCCCCACGGACAGCGGAGTTTCTTCACGAGTGCTGCTGCAGCGCCGTGAAGACCGCTTGGACCTCGAGGGTCACTGAGACTGCCCCATGCATGGTCTGCCCGCATGCATGGTCCTCGTATTGGTGGCAGCGCCTGTCACTCGCCCTCACTCGCACCGTGGCTGATGTGTTATTCCGCCGCACCCGGGCCGACTTTGTCGCGACCCATGAGTACGTCTAGATCCCTCCCCGGCAGGCCTGCCATGGTGGGCCAGCGCAGCGATGTTGCTGCATATGCATGTCGTAGTTTTGTGATCGATGCAGTTATAGTTGTACCTTGTGCAGCTGGCATGATGATTCCTTGGATGTCCGTGTCAGATTACTATTAATTTCTTCAGGGTTCTTCTTCTTTTCGGGTTTTTCCTTATGTTGAATGCCTTAATCTCACAGGTCTCCGTAATTTATCATTCTCAATGAATATATATCTTCCACCCCGTATGTCATGCAGGCCTTCTAGGCCATCTCCTCAAGCCGCCCCGTGCGAGCATGATCGGGATGCATGATCCATCGATCATGGTGGTACGTGCAGGTGCACATTGTGCACCCAGAGCAGGTGACAGTTTACACCCTCCACCTGCAGGTTGTAGCCCAGACTGTATTAAAAACCCATAGATGCCCCTTCTCAGGGCTATGTGTTACATATGCTCCCCACGGAGCTATGTTCTTAATTAATTCCGGCCGCCGTCACATGCGTCGCGGAGCCCTCGGCCCGCTGGCGGGCCCACGTACTGACTGACTTGGGGGTGCCGGTGCATGATCTCCTTCATCACTACTTGCCACCTACTCATATCCTTGCACTCGCGAGCCATCGGCCTCCATATACTACAGACAAACCAGGAGGCTGCCCAGGCGTGAGCCGCCCGTCCCGTCTAGCGACTAGGGTACTCTCCACACACATGTCCATGCCTAGTAGCCTATCACGGAAAGTCGATCCACGGATGGCGGCCCGGCCGCGCATGGCCTGGGGCACGCCTTGTGATCGAGGACAAAACGCCCGGGCGCTGAGCGGGCTTGGTGCCAGCTAGCCTATATCTGATCGATCGATGTGTCTACCTGATCTGTGCGGGCCAAGTGCCAGGTGCCTGGCTAGGCCCAGGCACCTTTGCACAGCGTTGGATCGCCATGCGTCCAGGCATATGTAATCGAAATCAGAATATGTAGTTGTAAATGGAAAATCAGCGTACAAATCCTCAATTGCTAATGTGCAAACCATGGGCCTTGCGCAGCATCTTGGTGACATTGCCATTGAATCGTTTCTCCAGCTCCTGCGTCAGCATCCATGTCTCGGCGCCGTAGGTCAGGATCGTCAGAATGACGGACGACCTTGAACAGGTCGCGCTTGACAATCCGGCGGTGGTAGGGTGCCAGGGAATCGCTCCACCATCGGCGGTGGTCATGGCCAGAGTTGCGCCCACTCCAGGCATGCCTATCCGGGTCGTCATGTCGTGTTCGCAGTCGGGAAGCCAACTACCTAGTAGCAGCTTGAAGCGGCCTGAAGTGGGGTAATTTGCCTCGGCCTGTCGTCTAAGAGGCGGAGTGGGGGCGGGGGCCCTGCCAGACCGAGGGCCGGCCAGCCTCCGTTGTACAAATCACCATAACCTTGGTTATCCTGATCAGGAGTGACCGCGCCGCGCAGTCGATGATCACTACCGTTGTACCGATGACCTACAGTGCCATAGGATCTATGCTAAGCTGGACGTACATTCTGATTTGGCACGCCGCAAAGGTGAAAACCATTTGCGTTCAGTGCCGGTCCGCGGAAAACGCGATCTGCAAATGAATCCAGGCCGGAATCGAACTGGGGACCTCTCGCACCAACTTTTGCTGACTATAGGACGGACGTACGTCTCCTGATCCTAAGGCATCGCAAACTGGTCAACACCTACAATCATCCGCAAAAGTTCTCCTTTCCGGGGAGTGATGCCAGCCTTTCGGATTTGGTACTAGATAAATCATTCGAGATCTGTGTGTGTAGGAGTACTACACACGTGTCCACTCGAGACTTGTTCCTGAAGTCTCGAAACGTGAGACGGGCTGAACACGGCTGGAACCTTCTTGAGAAGGGGGCGTAGCCGGTGGATGTACAAACTAAATGATTAATTATGCACGGTACACCGACTTTGCTACTTAATCGGAGGCCGGCGAGGCGTGCCACTGCCGTGACATACTAATTAGCACATGCAGTGCCACAACTGAGAAGTGTAAGAGTAGGAATGTAATGCATGCCCCACAACGCGATGCAAACTTCCCATCCAAGCGTCAATCGGGACGCTAGTGCATGGCCGGTGCGCAACAGCTATCAGTCTGTTCTCACACTCATAAGTAAGTACTCATCCGCATGATGAGGACCATGAGAAGACAAAGGCCATGCACGAGCTGGAGCCTTAAAGAAAGGTTGAACTCGTATGCCTTGGAAGATCGTTGTCGGGCCTGTACAGCATGCATGCACAACTGCAACTTTGAAGCTCGGTACACGGCATCTAACCCAAACCGCGTGCATGTGGAAAGGCTGGCTAAGTGAGAAAGCTAGCTAACCTTCTGACATACAACTGCGATGTTCACAGAATATTAAAGTAATCCACATGATCAGTACACAGCTGCAGATTGTCCATTCATTAAGTTTGCATTTTATTGTTTAAGTTGAACATGTCTCAGTTAGGACAAAATGGCCTCAAGGTAATTGGTTTCGGGTGCACCATTGTCCACTGATGTTGATGCGGCTCGGCGCCTGCGCTCCTTCATGCTGGGATCTGCGCCCAGAATCGCATTTAGGAAAGTGCAAGTCAAGAATGGTCAATTCGGCCTGAAGGTGCAACTAAAGAAAACATAAGATCTGGAAGCCTGGCTGCCACTGTCTCACTTAATTCAAGATGTGACCACTGGGTTTGACTTTCCCCAATGGGCTGGCCGGGCGCAGGTACTACCAAACTGTGCTAAGCTTGGCAGCACGCAACCAGATGCCCCGCACTGCTGTACAGGAAAGGGGGTCTTCTGCGTGTGGGGGCATATGCCTGCCTAACCCACGACGGACACAGGTCGCGCAGAGGCTGGTTATTCCTAACCACAGCTATTCCCAGTTCCTGGAAATATAACCACAAATCATCCAGTTACTTTTGCACATGAGAAACTCAACAATGGACAGGCTCGATGACGCCGCCACAACTAGCACAAACAGTCCAACACATAGCTGGCTAGTATGCAAGCCCCTGTTCGATGATGTTACCCACCTTGAATTAAGGGGACTCGGCGCGGCGAATTTTTTCCGCACCAAAAAAATTCCGCGGTACCCTCCGTACCGTGAAAAGTGGGTGCACGGTGCGCGCACCCCTTGCGGAAGCCATGGTGACTGCTTTTAGACGAAACGTGACAAATCTGGCACGCGGAAGGCAGAAAGAATGCTCGATTGTTGGAGAGGGTTGAAGTTACTGATTATATTTTATGGCGGGATGGTTGCGATCTACAATGTCGCGGGCTTTTCTTCTTTACCATCGGCAGGGAAGGTCCGACCTGAATTTCTGTCGGGATGAATAAAGTATAATGAATGCCTGCGGGTGTGATTGTCGATTGTTTCCAGCTTTGATGGTCGTAAGGGAAGCTTAGTTTAATGATTTTTTTTTAATCTGTAAAATTTCCCGCAGCTATCTTTACCTTTCCCGTCATTTCCGGTAAGATAACATTAGGCCTGCGCGATGCGCGCCCGACCTCTCCATGAAAGGCTGGCCTTTCTTGTGCGCCTGGGCACGAAAAAATGCCCGTTATGGTACGTTCGTGTATAAAACGTCTTTAACAAGCGTTTTCCTGCTTTTCTTAGCTCGTTAAACTTTAGCTTTTTGCCTTCTTTCCGGCCAGATGCAGCCATGAAGTTGCAGGTCCTGGCGCTGCATCGTTAGATCCCTAGATGTTTTTTAGGAAGTTCGTCTGTGACGTGGCTGGCTTGCTGCAGCGCGTGGCCCACAACCTGTCGGGAAGTTGTCATGCTTTTGTTTCCATGCTACTCTAAAATTTCTTTTGCTTTATAGACAGTTGTGTTTGAGGAAATTCACGCACTCTTCCTAAGCAGCGGCATCATTTTCCCCAGACACTGACGAGCTGGCACCTGTCTCCTAAAGAAAGTGGCTCGTGCTTGTTAGAAAGGAGGCAGTGTGCATTTTGCTGGACACAATGCGTTGGTGGCACATGCGTCAGGTAGGTTGTTCCCATGTTCTCTTCACCTTTCCCACTGAGTAAATGACACTGTTTGTGATGCTAGCCTGAGCAGCTAGCCACGGTTTGCTGGATAAGAACTCAGCTTACATTCTATTTAGGGTGTCGTCCTACCAGCCTTGTTGTTAAGGGTAGACTCACAAGGTTGGCTGTGCCGATGGAGGGGTGGGGCTTATGACGCACCTGGCATCCTCCTCATACTCCGTGATCAAAGTGGGCATGTTTTTGGGTGTCTAGGGTGGCAAAACACATGTCATTTTGGCTCAGCACTAGCGCAATTCTCTTATAGCGCCTGCCCAGGTGGCATCACAGGAAAATCAATAACTTAAGCTACGCTTGTCAGAATGAGCTCAAACATTGGGGTTGTTTTTCCCCCCACTCTGTGGAATTTCGAATGTATGGATGACCCAATTCGATGTGTTGATGATTTGATCTTTTTTTGGGGGGCTAAAAAAAGTACCCATTTCGCGGGGAATTAATGACTCAAACAAATGTGATTATTTTGACCATGTGAATAGCCCAGATTTTTTAGAAGTGGGGGAACTTTGCAGGAATGTATGGGCAGGTCATTTGGATAGGTGGTTTGTCTTGGGCAAAATATCTCATGAATGGCGTCTTTTTCTATTTTTAGCTCGCCACCGGTGCGTGGTTGGGGGTAGTACCCCCAACAAGTGGTGGTATATGAATGTCCAAACATGATATTTATGGTACTCAATCATCACTAGATGGTTCCCAAGTGCATTGGAATTGATATTCATTAAATTCAGTCTTTCAGGCTTTTGGAGGTGCGAGTCCCCTTAAATAAAACTGTGCCAACGCGTCGCGAACCGAAGCTCGAGGCAGTGGATGGCAGAAGGTCGATCCTCAGAACCAGATCCTGAGGACCTTCCACCACTCCCAGGCTAATTTAGCTAGCCCACCCACCAAATGCGCCTCAATACACGAGCAGCACATCTCATAATAAGCAACAGACCTCATTACAATAAAGGCAGGACATCTCATGAAAAGCAGCAATACTCAGAGCAATAATAACAAACAGCACATCTCATAATAAGCAGCAGACCTCAATACAATAAAGACAGGACATCTCATGAAAAGCAGCAATACTCAGAGCAATAATAACAAACAGCACATCTCATAATAAGCAACAGACCTCAATACAATAAAGACAGCACATCTCATGAAAAGCAGCAATACTCAAAAGCAATAGTAACAAACAGCACGTCTCGTGCATGGGACACCACGTAGCCACTTTCACACTTGCGCAGCTGACAACAAAGCGACCAACTTCAATGCCTGCATTTTCACTAGACCTCAACTGCTCCTCACCCCCCAACCCCATTCCTCCCTCCCCCCTCACCCCCTTACCGTTCAGGTTGCTGATGGCGGCCAGCTTCTGTGGTGCCGCAATCGCCTTTAGCTGGCGCCCCCCCGCCTCCAGCAGCAGCTTCTTGAGGATCGCGCGCTGCTCCTTCTCGCTGCCCGTGGCCCGCAGGCGCTCGTCCAGCGCCTTGACCGCGGCCAGATCCATCGACACCAGCGGCAGCAGCACCTGCGGGTGTGCGGGGAGAGGGGGGAGGGGCAGCGTCCAAACCGAACCCGCGCACACGCTTGTGGCGATCATGAGGGAACGTATGCCATGGAGGATACCCACCCTGAGATGGGACCAGCACGCCACCGTATCAAGACCCGCGCACACGCTTGTGGCGATCATGAGCGAACGTATGCCGTGGAGGATACCCACCCTGAGATGGGACCAGCACGCCACCGTATCAAGACCCGCGCACACGCTTGTGGCGATCATGAGCGAACGTATGCCGTGGAGGATACCCACCCTGAGATGGGACCAGCACGCCACCGTGTCAAGACCCGCGCACACGCTTGTGGCGATCATGAGCGAACGTATGCCATGGAGGATACCCACCCTGAGATGGGACCAGCACGCCACCGTATCAAGACCCGCGCACACGCTTGTGGCGATCATGAGGGAGCGTATGCCATGGAGGATACCCACCCTGAGATGGGACCAGCACGCGACCGTATCAAGACCCGCGCACACGCTTGTGGCGATCATGAGCGAACGTGTGCCGTGGAGGATACCCACCCTGAGATGGGACCAGCACGCGACCGTATCAAGACCCGCGCACACGCTTGTGGCGATCATGAGCGAACGTATGCCATGGAGGATACCCACCCTGAGATGGGACCAGCACGCCACCGTATCAAGACCCGCGCACACGCTTGTGGCGATCATGAGGGAGCGTATGCCATGGAGGATACCCACCCTGAGATGGGACCAGCACGCGACCGTATCAAGACCCGCGCACACGCTTGTGGCGATCATGAGCGAACGTGTGCCGTGGAGGATACCCACCCTGAGATGGGACCAGCACGCCACCGTATCAAGACCCGCGCACACGCTTGTGGCGATCATGAGCGAACGTATGCCATGGAGGATACCCACCCTGAGATGGGACCAGCACGCCACCGTATCAAGACCCGCGCACACGCTTGTGGCGATCATGAGGGAACGTGTGCCGTGGAGGATACCCACCCTGAGATGGGACCAGCACGCCACCGTATCAAGACCCGCGCACACGCTTGTGGCGATCATGAGCGAACGTATGCCATGGAGGATACCCACCCTGAGATGGGACCAGCACGCCACCGTATCAAGACCCGCGCACACGCTTGTGGCGATCATGAGCGAACGTATGCCGTGGAGGATACCCACCCTGAGATGGGACCAGCACGCCACCGTGTCAAGACCCGCGCACACGCTTGTGGCGATCATGAGCGAACGTATGCCATGGAGGATACCCACCCTGAGATGGGACCAGCACGCCACCGTATCAAGACCCGCGCACACGCTTGTGGCGATCATGAGGGAGCGTATGCCATGGAGGATACCCACCCTGAGATGGGACCAGCACGCGACCGTATCAAGACCCGCGCACACGCTTGTGGCGATCATGAGGGAGCGTGTGCCATGGAGGATACCCACCCTGAGATGGGACCAGCACGCCACCGTATCAAGACCCGCGCACACGCTTGTGGCGATCATGAGGGAACGTGTGCCGTGGAGGATACCCACCCTGAGATGGGACCAGCACGCCACCGTATCAAGACCCGCGCACACGCTTGTGGCGATCATGAGGGAGCGTATGCCGTGGAGGATACCCACCCTGAGATGGGACCAGCACGCCACCGTATCCGGCACTGTTCTACTGGAATCAAACAAGTTGAGAGTGGTTGCCCGGCGAAGCTATCGCGGCAACAACACCAGTCGATGCTCAAGGTCTGAAACTACTCGTGCCCCATGCGGCACTACCAACTGTCACACACGATTGTCCTGCCAAATGTCCTTGTCCTTGCTGCCACATGCTGCGGACGTGATACCACACTCGACTGGGTGCATCCATGAACGAACGAATGGCATGCATCAGCGGTGCGGTCCCTTCCGCCATCTCAGCGCGCCATGTGCAGGTCATGAAAGGGCCTTGCATGGCTCCCAACCCCTTGGGCAAAAGTGGGGCCGTGGAAAGGGCGCGGTGGGACCACGGAGGGGATTTGGGGCCTCACCACGCACGTGCTTAGTGTGCTAAACAGGCCGTGTGTGCAGCAGCCCACCTCATTCCTCCCTGCTACCCACCTGGTGCGCGATGTCACGGTGCCCCATGTAGATGTTGCGGATGAGAGCCATCAGGTCGGCCTGGTTGCTCGCGTTCGACTCGAGGGTGAGCCCCTGGATGGCAGCGGTCAGCATCGGCGACACCACGGAGAGCAGCGTGGGCGCACGCGGCACACGCAGCAGTACCGCCGCACACACGGCCGCACACTTGTTGGCCGACTCGCTGTCCGGCCAGCCGATGGCCTCCAGCGCCAGCTGGACGCTCGCCACGCCCGCCATGGGCATGGCTAGCAGGTAGAGCAGCAGGTCATCCGAGGGGGGGGGAGGCGTGGATGCGGGGGGTGGGACACCGGGGGTCGACCCGGAGGTGGATGCGGCGTCCTCAGCCGCGCCCATTGTGGTGTCGTGGGCACCCACCCCGTTGGCCGTGGCGGCCGCCACGCCCGTGGGGCCCCCCTCTGGGTACGCCATGAAGTAGAGCAGCCCGGCCACCTCGCGCGTCAGGTCCCGCAGCAGCTTCTCTGCCACCACCTCCCGACCCTCCGCACCGCCCCCCGCGACTCGCGTCGAGTCGCCCCTGGCCCCCTCCACCCCCGCGGCGAGCGTGCTTCCTTCCGCGGCCACGCGCGCCCACTTGGCCGGGAGCCGCGCCTGCATCTGCGTGACAAGTGGCGGCAGGAGGGGGGCCACCCACACGTCCCTGGCTGCGCCTGCGGGGCAGTGGCGCACGATCGGGTGCACGACCACCCGCACGAGAGCGCGCAGGTGGCGGTCCTCCATGTCCCCCAGGTGCTCCAGCAGCGCGCCATGCAGGGAGGGGGCGGCCGCGCGCGCAGCAGGGTGATCGTAGAACCCTGGGGCGCGGGCCGCCAGCACGCCAATGAGCTGATACAGCCCCTCTCGCAGCAGCTTGAGCCAGTTGCGCAGCGGGTTTACCCCTTCGGCATCCATGCGCCGCTCGCCGTCCCCATCCCCCCCCTCGGCCGCGCGCGCCGCCACGATCCCCCGCCCCAACAGCAGCGCCGCGTCATGGGCGCTCACGTCCAGCGCAGACGCCAGCTCAGCGGGTATGTGTGCCCTCACGCTGGGCACCCACAGTGCGTGCAGGCAACGCGTGAGCTTGGTGAGCGACGGCAGCAGCCAGGCAACGTTGCCCCAAAACCACGCCGCGTGCGCCGGCTTGGGCCAAGTGAGGGGCAGGGGGCCGGGGCCCCCCTTGCCGGGGGGCGCGCACACGCTCTTGAGCACCTTTTCAGCGGTGGCCAGCGCGAAGTAGAGCAAGGAGCGGGCCGGGCCGCTGCACAGGGGAGGGGGGGCGCCAGGTGTCGCAGCCGCTCCGCTGGGCGTGCCCACAAAGAATTGCTGCACAAACAGGCGGGGGTCCGCCAGGATGGATTGGAACGCCGGGGACGCCAGCTGCTCCCGCACGGGGCCCATGATCCAATCAAGAGTTTCCAGCTGGCGCTCCTCCGACCTGCCAGCGTGGCGGGGGTGTCCCATCCAAGTGGGGAGACGCCAACGAGTGCAAGGCAGGCGAGGTATCACAGACAAGCGCAGGGCGCCTACACGCTGACATGCCACCAGCGCTGCATGCTCCACATCCCTGCATTGGTGACAAGCCATCATGCACGCGTTCACAACCAACCTGGTTTTGCCCCGGACTGCACCACCACCTTTCTCTGGCCATGCCACTGTCATAGCAGCGGAGGGAGAAGATGTGACGGCACGAAGACACTGGACAGGCCAATCCACACAAGCAACAGGCACCCTACTCATGCAGCATGACGGCCCCATCGCTGGACCACACCAGCAGAGATGGACCATGCGCAGTTCAGCACCCAACTGGACTTGGCCATTCGCTGCCATTGGCACCACGCAGCCGCCTGCTGAGCAACTGGTTCCCACTATCCTATCCTATCCTATCCTATCCTGCCCTAAACAATCCTACCCTACCCTACCCTACCCTACCCTACCCTATCCTATCCTATCCTATCCTATCCTATCCTATCCTATCCTATCCTATCCTATCCTATCCTATCCTATCCTATCCTATCCTATCCTATCCTATCCTATCCTACCCTATCCTGCCCTGCCCTGCCCTGCCCTGGCCTGCCCTGGCCTGCCCTGCCCTGCCCTGGCCTGCCCTGCCCTGCCCTGCCCTGCCCTGCCCTGCCCTGCCCTGCCCTGCCCTGCCCTGCCCTGCCCTGCCCTGCCCTGCGCTGCGCTGCGCTGCGCTGCACTGCACTGCACTGCACGGCACTGCACTGCACTGCACGGCACGGCACTGCACGGCACGGCACGGCACGGCACGGCACGGCACGGCACGGCACGGCACGGCACGGCACGGCACGGCACGGCACGGCACGGCACGGCACGGCACGGCACGGCACGGCACGGCACGGCACGGCACTGCACGGCACGGCACGGCACGGCACTGCACGGCACGGCACGGCACGGCACGGCACGGCACGGCACGGCACGGCACGGCACGGCACGGCACGGCACGGCACGGCACGGCACGGCACGGCACGGCACGGCACGGCACGGCACGGCACGGCACGGCACGGCACGGCACGGCACGGCACGGAGCACGGCACGGCACGGCACGGCACGAAACGGCACGGCACTGCACGGCACTGCACGGCACTGCACGGCACAGCACGGCACTGCACGGCACTGCACGGCACTGCATGGCACTGCACGGCACTGCACGGCACTGCACGGCACTGCACGGCACTGCATGGCACTGCACGGCACTGCACTGTAGTAGAGTGTACTATACTATACTGGTGAGTAATTTTTGAACCGCTTGGCTCACTGCAGCTCACATGCCGTCATCCCTGACTCACCCGCCCCATTTGCTGCCTACAACGCGCTACGTGACAGTACATGGGGTACCAACTCACCCACTCGCCGCGTTCACCGCCAGCAGAGCAAAGTGAAGCACCGTCTTCTCCCCATCCCTCAGCACGCCTTGCCGCCACAGACGGTCGACGGCGGCACCCATCGTGGGCAGCTGCGGGACGAGCGCGGGGGCGGCCCCCCCGCACACGTTCTGGAGCGCGCTGCACACCGCCGTGCGCGCCTGCTGCACCAGCTTGCGCGCCGCACGCTCCGAAGCGGCCACCGCCCCTGAGCTCACCGTGGCAGGGGGTAGCGTCGATAGCAGGCCAAAGAAGACGTCCAAAAACGTGGGCAGCGTACGCGGCGCCTTGTCGAAATAGCGGACAAGACCCCCACCCCCAAGCATGTGGGCCAGGTGCAGCACCAGAAGCGGCCGGCTCTCCCACCGCAGCTGCAGCAGCGAGGCGACCGTCGTGTCAATCTCGTTCTGCACGCGCGCCACTTGCTCCCGCGACCAGAGCGACGCCACGCCCACCACCACACCACCACCGCTAGCACCGCCAGCACCACCCAAAGAGGCCTGTGTGCTGCTGTTGTCCCGGAAGAACTCAGCCGGTAACGCGCCCGCCACCAGGTCCAGCAGCTGCGCCGCGTCATCCACCGCCGTGTACGTGCGTGCCACAAGGGGGGGCTCGGGCCCACCACCACCGTTGGCCGGCGGCGAAGACATGATGTTACGTTCGGCCAGCTGCACCGCGCGTGACACGTGCTGCACCGCGACGTCAACCGCCATCAGCGGCTGGAAGGCCGCCACGTGGCGGATCAGCTCCAGCTGGACGCGCCCCATGCGCCACGTTCGCCACACGCGCCGTGTGGAACAGGCATTAGCGCCGTGTGGAACAGGCATTAGCGCCGTGTGGAACAGGCATTAGCGCCGTGTGGAACAGGCATTAGCGCCGTGTGGAACAGGCATTAGCGCCGTGTGGAACAGGCATTAGCGCCGTGTGGAACAGGCATTAGCGCCGTGTGGAACAGGCATTAGCGCCGTGTGGAACAGGCATTAGCGCCGTGTGATTGGGCCCGTGGGTCCACCACACGAGAACAACAAGGGGGGAGAAAAGATCCATGAAATCAGAACGGAACAGATGGGACACGGACCCGCGGTAAGAGAGCATAACAGCTAGGTAGGTGATGGGTCCGTGGATAAAAGAACCGGAGCGGCGCCCAAGCAAAAGGGTGGGGGGTACACTCCGGGGGAGTCTATACAGTCATCCCCGCATTAAGTTACGATCGACGCCAAAGAATTCTCGGTGTCGTAACTTAACGCGGGGATGTAACTTAACGCGGGGACGTAACCTTAGCGGTAGAATCAGGCTACCCCCTCCTCTTCTGACCGACTTCTATACGGCATTCAACAGCTCTCGTCAAGCCCTATCAAGCTGCAGCATCGAAGTGCCCAGATTCAGTTTTTCCGGCCAGAGATTTTGCGTGATATGGGCGGTCAGGTACACGCTGCCAATGATCTGGGCGTCGTAACTTAATGCGGGGCCGTAACCTTAAGAATTGTAACTTAACACGGGGATGACTGTACAGGGAAGGTGATGTCTGCACACACAAATGCCACAAATGAAGTCCCGTTGCCGGGTTGGTGCTCGCGCCACATGCCAACAGCCCTGCTGGCCCCCAAGCGCGCCCTGGCCCTGGCCCCTTGCTCCGGTCCCTACCATGCGGCCAGGCCATACCATGCGCGCGCCGTGCGGCCAGGCCTCTACCATGCGCGCGCCGTGCGGCCAGGCCTCTATTGTCGCCATCACCAGTTACTAATTGATACGTCATGTCATCGCTAGTGGCACACTTGAGCAGGTGTCATGCAGGGGTCGTGTTATGCACACCAAGGCAGAGATGCAGGATTTGGGGTAAGGGGGGCGAAGAAGAAGGATTTGGGGTAAGGGGGGCGAAGAAGAAGGATTTGGGGTAAGAAGGGCGAAGAAGAAGGATTTGGGGTAAGGGGGGCGAAGAAGAAGGATTTGGGGTAAGGGGGGCGAGGACCGTAACTAGCAAAAGCTTTCACCCCAGTGGCGCACGAATAGTACTCAAGTTACAATGGCACTTTTCTGATGGCAATGATGACCAAGCCTTTATCTTAGCTCCCCTCTGCCCAAAAGGAGATAGTGATAGCGTTGGCCACCAAATGCTGTGCGGATGCAAGCAGGCGCCAGGCACATACTTCAGCTGCCTCAACTCCCAGAGATCTCCGCTCAAGTCTGCACACAGCCCTCCCCACTTGCAACATGCGCTGGCAGCACTTACCACCTGTGCACAAAGATGCGCAATACATGGGCCAGCACCCACCATCGGCGCACAATACGTGGGCCAGCACCCACCATCGCCATGGAAATGAAAGAAGTAAAAGAAACATGGGCACCCGCAGTACCCACCATCTGCGCGCGGTATGTGTGGAAGTCCAGCTCCGCCGTAAACTCAGCAGGAAACTCGTCGTCCCGCCCGAAGCCCATGCCCTTGTGCAGCTGCGCCGCTGCCGTCTGCATCAGGTCGCGCAGATACTCCAGGGGGATGGCAGGGAGGGGGGTGACCAGCGCTGGGGAGCCGCCAGCTGTCGCTTGGATTGGGGGCTGCGTTGGTGACGACCCAGCGGTGTGTGGTGCCCTCTCTCGCAGCAGCGGCTGAAGAGAGAGGCGATGCAGGCACAAGGGCATGTGTGAGGAAGGGAACATAAACACAAGGACTCCCATTTGTGAGGCATATGTATTGAATAATACCGATCGATGCACAGAGAAATTTTGCACCCGGATGTGTGTATGCCATCAGGGACAAACCGCGCGTATAGCATCACGAGTTGCGACACGCCCACAGCGGTCCAGGTGCCCACGCGTGCCTCCCAACCCTATGGGGCGTCCCTGACTGTCGTTTTAGTGTGACATCGCATTGCCGTGGCGGGTACCTCACCTGCCCGAACTTCTCCCGTCTCCTGCTTCCTGCCACGTCTTGCGCTTCCTGCCACGTCTTGTGCTTCCTACTATGTCTACTTGCAGCCTCATGCCCGCGTCTTGGGCAAAAGCAGACGTACCCACCGGCTGCTGCCTGACAGAGCCTCACGCCCTTTGTCATTGTTCTTAAGGTTGTGAAGTGGAAGTCGTGGTCATGGTCGTGGTCGTGGATGTTTGTGTCATAGGTGTAATTATTGTTTCTCCCCCTTCTCCCCCCCATGCCCTGGGCCCAAACGCACTTTTTATCCTCTCCCAACCCACCTCTGCCCTCCTCCAATCGAATAACCTGGGACGCCCCACCTACGGCAACACCCGTTCTCTGGTGCATCCTCCCTCTGCCCACGAGTCACAAGGACCAGGGCAGGCCAGTGGCCACGGCCTATATCATGGCCAGCAAACCAAAGCCAATGGGGCCAGCACATGCTCCGTAGGCAAGACAAGCCACCGTTGGCACCCCATGCCTACGCACTAGCCGGGCACGGACACCAGCCAGGCACGGACACTGGCAGCAACCGAGCCTTCCACAACGCCAGCAATAGCACGTACCAGCCACACGCCCAGCGACGCGGCGGACACCAGCTTGTTGGGGTGGCGCGCAAACGCCAGCATCTGCAAGGGAGCAAGGGTGACAGAGGCTACAAAGAGGTGGATCAATACAAAGTACAGGGTATTCCTCGGCAACGTCGCCCTTGATCGGGCCGCCATGTGGACACCAGGGTTGGGCGTTAAGGGGGTAAGGGAGTTGACGCCACGTAAACACGCAAAATGTCCAGAAGGGTGACGTAGAACGGAACGTAGACGTAGCAGTTTGCGTCCGTAACGTAAAGACGTAATGTAACGTAAACAAGTAAAGCTGCACAAATTAGCTTATGATTTCCAGCTATGTTCCACCATTCAATGCCAAAAACTACTACAGTGCTGTCCGTGCACCGCATGGCGCCGCGCCGACGCGGCGCGACGCGGCGCCATTAGGCCTACAAACGCGTACTAGCAGTCTAGCACCGCTTCACCTCGCAAGTATCTGCCGACATTCCCACACTGATTACGTTTACGTCATTCTACGTTACGTCTTTACGTGGAACGTAATGTAGAAACGTAACGTTAAGGGGGTACGTACCTAGAGGTCTTACGTGCCATTTTGTCGCCACGCAAAGCGTAACGTAAAACAACGGACGTAAACCACGTAACTTAATAAATGACGTAACATAAACCCTTTACGCCCAACCCTGGTGGACACATATGAGATGCGTGTGCTGCCCTTGCCAACCACACAGCCTAGGGTCAAGCAAACGACCCCAGGTACTGTCCCCAGATCTTTCCCCTCCTTCACGACGGCACGCCCATCAAACATGCTCGCTCACTGTTCCCAAAAGCACCCTGTGCGCGCGCAGCTGTGGTTCCCAGCATATGTTGTACCCAGGGCACAGGGCACACGGTACCCACACCCGTGAAAGCGAGCAGCCAAGGCATGTCTTAAGTCCATCTAGGGGCCGCCCCCATCCCAACATCCGTGTGGCCATGCCATGTATCAGCCTATGGAATAGGAAACCGCTGGTGCCCAGTTTAGTCCCAGCAATATATGCTTTGGCCTTGCATGAATGCCAGCCGCAAGAGCTTATCGGCTGTGACAGCACCTTCAAGAAGCCCAGGTCCATCGCCACCTGGCTGCCAAGCCTACATGTGCCCGCCCCAACTTGATACACTAGTCAACGACCTCACTCCCATGTCCGCCCCCCTGCAACCGATCACCGCAGCCAGCATGCGCGGGGTAGCCATGGTGGAGCTCCCATTGCTGTCAAGCGGCACGTCCTGCACCTCACGGCACTGCTCACAGACCCAAGACCCAGATATTCCCACATGTGGCATGCGCCGCATCGTGCCCCCGAGGATGTGGCTTATCAACATCACCTCAGACAGTTTAATGCCACCACCAGGGAACCAAATCCACCCACGGGTGGGTACGGCCATGCATGATCCCCGTCAGGTGAAGCGGGGGCACTCCTCTCCCTATGCACACACATGCAAGGCATCCCAAGCACCCACGCGCTTGCCCTCCACTCCTGCCATCGGCCTCGCCCCGCCCCGTCCTGCGTCACACACTTCCTTGTCCATCCCCACCTGTCGCAGGTAGCACGCCTCCTTGCCAGGGTCCTTGAGCAGCGCCAGGTGCGACGCGCCCAGCGCTGCCATCGCGTCGCAGCAGCGCTCCAAGAAGTCCTCATCCTCCCCATCCACCTCCCGCTCTCCCTCATCGTCCACGCAGGCGGCAACGCCCGCCTCCGCAGCCACCGCGGCGGACACAGCGGGCGTGATGTTGCGCAGCGCGGCCTCAGCCACCGCGCTGAATATCTCGAACAGAAGCACCATGGCTGTGTCAAAGCTGGAGGGGGCACGGTCCTCCTTGACACGCTTCCTGCACACGTACACGTACCCAAGCCCAAGCCCAAGCCCAAGCCCAAGCCCAAGCCCAAGCCCAAGCCCAAGCCCAAGCCCAAGCCCAAGCCCAAGCCCAAGCCCAAGCCCAAGCCCAAGCCCAAGCCCAAGCCCAAGCCCAAGCCCAAGCCCAAGCCCAAGCCCAAGCCCAAGCCCAAGCCCAAGCCCAAGCCCAAGCCCAAGCCCAAGCCCAAGCCCAAGCCCAAGCCCAAGCCCAAGCCCAAGCCCGAGCCCGAGCCCAAGCCCGAGCGCAGACACAAGCGCAAGCCCAGACACAAGCACAAGCCCAGACACAAGCACAAGCAGAGCGTGGGCAAGGCGTTGCTGGCACTACGTGAGCACAAAGCTACCGAAAGGAACTTGCACGGTTTGTGACACCCCAAGTATGGGGCCAGGCAGAGCACCTCCCTGACAGGCTGACCTGGTCCATGCCGTATCCAAGCAGGCTGACGGCGTCCAAGCCATATCCGAGCCATGCCCAAGCCACATCCGTGCTCGCCTCCTGCAACAGGAGAGACCAGGTCCTCCCTGCAGTGTTGTCTGCCAACATCTCCCCTTGTACATGCACTGGTGGTGTGCAGGGGCCAGGCCAGGGTCGCGCCACCCGCAGGGAGGCACAGCTAGCATATGCTCAACATCTCACCCGATGCTGCTTACGTTGCCCACCCACCAAGTGAAGCCTCCCAATCCCTGCCCGCTTCCCCTTTGTGCGCTGGTGACACCGCCATTGGTGACATTCCCACAAGCATAGTAGGCAAAGCCACAACCACAGCGTTGTTGGCCACCCCAGTAACGCTTAGGGGCCACCCCACTAGAGCCCAGAAGCAGCGCAAGGCTGACGGAGGGGTTGGTTTCTGATCATGTTGGCAGACCACCCTGCCAACCCCTGATTGCCCGCGAGCACACCCAAGCCAGGCGTTCTGCGCATGCTTCCCCGTCCCCCCATGGCCGCCATGCCGCACATGCTCCCCCCTCCACCCACGGCCGCCTTCTGCACACCGTCGACACGATGCTTCTCCTTGCGAATGCGAAGATGAAGCTACGCGGCCTGGGAATGCTGGCACTTGTCTGTGCTTGCCTCACCTGCACGCCAGCAGCCGCAGCACCTCGCATGCTGGCATACGCAGCTCCTTGGACGATAGCAGGTAGCCACACCTGCGCACGCCAGGCCATGATAGGGGGCAGCATAGGCAGGGGGCAGGCAGGGGAGGGACACGGGTCAACCACGCACCCTGGCGCATCCTGCCGGGAGCCATGTTGTCGGAGGTACTTGCCGGCCACAACGGGCTCGCGAAGAATGAGCGTGCACGGGTCAGTGAACGTGTCACATCCTGGTTACATGGCGACATAACCTTATGACAATCCCTTGTGCTGCCAGCTGCCACCACATTCTGCTTACCGCGCCTTGCCCAATTCAGCTTGCCGGGCAGCAACAGGGAAGCCCCCAAACATGTTTACGTATGACGTATGGATTCTGCTGCCAACCCTGCAAGCCTCCACAGCCAATCAAACTCGTTGCATCCACATCCCTAACCATGTCCAGCCAGCCAGCACTTGCCATATTAGCCCTCTATGCTGGGCACGGAATCGCCACATGGGTCTGCCCCTGCCTGGCATGCCCATTGACGCACCTAGACATTAGCGCCGCCACTCTTATGCACTTGTGCGTTGATGAGGCCTATTTCCATGCACTTGTGCGTTGATGAGGCCTATTTCCATACACTTGTGCGTTGATGGGGCCTATTTCCATGCACTATGGCGTTGATGAGGCCTATTTCCAGGCACTATGGCGTTGATGAGGCCTATTTCCATACACTTGTGCGTTGATGGGGCCTATTTCCAGGCACTTGTGCGTTGATGAGGCCTATTTCCATACACTTGTGCGTTGATGGGGCCTATTTCCATGCACTTGTGCGTTGATGAGGCCTATTTCCATGCACTTGTGCGTTGATGAGGCCTATTTTCAGGCACTATGGCGTTGATGAGGCCTATTTCCATGCACTTGTGCGTTGATGAGGCCTATTTCCAGGCACTTTTGCGTTGATGAGGCCTATTTCCATGCACTTGTGCGTTGATGAGGCCTATTTCCATGCACTTGTGCGTTGATGAGGCCTATTTCCATGCACTTACGAGTTGATGAGGCCTATTTCCATGCACTTACGCGTTGATGAGGCCGCTCGAGTGCACCAAGGTGACGGGGGCCCACTCAGCGTATGCGGCTGCCGCCCCCAGCGCTGCCTGCACTGCCGCCACATGGCGGCACGCCTTGGCCTTGTCCCCAGATGTCGCCGCGCTCATGGCCGCGACAAAGTGGGCGTCTAGCAACTGGGGGAGGGGGGGGGGGGGAAAGGGTGTGTGTGGAGCAAAGCCACGCAGGGCGGATGTGATGGTTATTGGAAGAACGTGGCGTCAGTCCAGTAGCATGCGGGAGTTTGTGCACCTGATGTCTCCAGTAGGCACGCCAGCACACATGGACGCGGCAACACCAGTTTGTGAGAAGCAACTAATGCTCCAGCAATCAGCCCTGCGTCCTGGGGCTGCTGGCATCCTCTCCCGAAACAAAGCCCTAAAACCAACCGAGACGAACGTGGAGTGCCACGATGCCACCGGCGCATGGATGCTTCGCGAGGGCACAATCAACTACGACGCAATCGGCATAGGATCCAGCAACCAGTGGCCAGCGGCAACATAGCCCATGATAATTAGGCTGCACAGCACAGCTTAGGCTGCACGGCCCATGATAATTAGGCTGCACAGCACAGCTTAGGCTGCACCGCCCATGATAATCAGGCTGCTGCACAGCACACCGCAAATCCATTTTTTGGCGGAGAATAGGCACATCATGTCAGTGGCACGTGCCCATCCCCATCCCCATCCCCTCGGCCCCCACGGAATCTGCACATGATACAGCCAGAGTCGGACACCTGGTTAATGATGCTAGCGTCAGCAACGCCGTAAACCACGGTTGCCCCCCCTCCCTCAAGTGCACGCCTCCCTGCACCCACCTGGTACAGCGTGGGCAGTATCTGCGGTAACGCTGCTGTGAGCGCCTGCAGCAGCTGACGGCGGTGGTCTCCTGCGGCACGCGGGCATGGACACGGAAGCATATAGAAGCAAATAGAAGCATACGGAAGCAAATAGAGCCATCCACACGGGCCGCAAGAGTCAGCACGCCTGCACTGTGGAGGTACACCCGCCGGGCCACAGGCCGAGCCGCCACATGGGGATGCATGCCCCTGCTTTGTCCTGCAAAGAAGCATCCACTAACTTGTCAGACGTACAGCATGCCCGGTTGACTATAAGGCCTTATCCATCCACAGACCTAGTAAAAGGCTAACAAAGAAATTTCTCACAATGAAGTAAGCAGAAAACTGTATTCACTGAAAAGTACTTCAACCAAAGATGTGAGATTTAGCTGTGTAAGCACGTCGACTGGTTGGACGTGCAATGAAGAGCAAAGACAAGGGAGATGCCCCATATGCCTGTTTTGGCTGATCGGCAGCGCGCACCTTCCAGCCCCTCGGTGTGCACGGTGACGTCTTCTGGCAGCCAATGCAGCACGAGCGAGACCAGCTCGGCCGCGCCGGCACCCCCCCTGGCTAGCTCCAGCAGGGGGGGCAGCACCTGCTGCACGGCCGGCGCACCTTCCTGCCGCACCACCTGTGGTGAGGATGACGGATGCCACAACCAGCAGGGTACAAGTATTCACCGAACATGAATAGAGCCACATAAGTGGAGCATGGCTAGAGAAACACACATGTGGGCCAACACAGGGCAACGGGCGATGGCGGCGCGCAGAGAAAGGGAAGTATGGGCAGGGCACACATGCCATGAAACCTGTGTGCTACACCCGTCCGTCTGCTAGTGAGGTGCCACACGCCCAGCACTGCATCAGCACAGCATCAGTACTTCCCTTACCACTCCCCTCACCACTCCCCATGTCCACATGGCCATCGGTCTATAACTCCTGTTGAAGAATGCGCGGCGCCAGGTAGGCCCCGAACGTACACACAACAGCAGGGCCTGCCAACTGTCACGACCTGCGATGCAAACCCCCCACAAGTGGCAGGGCGCATGCTACCAGCCACAAGGCCGCTAACCCCATCAGGGGCAGGGCGCGTCAACCCTTGGAAGCTGCCGGCCCGCAAGGCTGCAGTTTCCATGGCGCGCAAATCCTCTGGCTAGGCCTGTGCCCCTGGCGACGCATCCCCGTGCCTGTCCATGCGTGTGTAATAGTGCGTACTCGGACCGTTGCTCGCACCCACAGCGCCCGCCACCCCCCCCACACATCTCCCCACCACCCACCTCGGCCAATAGTCCGGACACCTTGCCCTTGAGCGCGTACGAGCAGGGCGCGGCGTCGCACGATGCGCAGTGTTGCTGGAACAGCCGCAGGGAGCCCTCGGCCAGCATAGGGCGGGCTGAGGGGGGGAGGCGCCCACACCGTGCCACATGCTGCCAGGGATGCGCGCACGAGGGGCCAGGATGCATAAGTACAGGAGTTGCCGCGATCAGCCACAAATCCCCTTCACCCAGTATTCCACCCAAGCACACACACACACACGCACACACACACACACACACGCACACACACACACGCACGCACGCACACACACTATCCCCAGACATCCGCGTCTTCTTTTATAAAGAAGAAAATGACCAGGGGTTACCACCCACCCCCTCGTTCCGGCCCCATCCAGCGGCCCTCCTGTGGTCATCCCCTCATTCCCCACGGGAGGGTATTCATGATGTGCCAGCCATGCCCATGCCAGCACCTGCCAGCTGTGCTCATGCCTCGGCAGGCATGCCATGTCGGCAGGCATGCCATGTCGGCAGGCATGCCATGTCGGCAGGCATGCCATGCACGCCGCTGTTTGTGGACAGGGCAGGCACAGTGCCCCCCTTGTGCTGCGCGCAGCCCCCCATCCACGTAGCATGGGGCAGGCGCTGCTGTTTGTGGACTGGGCAGGCACGGTGCCCCCCTTGTGTGGCGCGCAGCCACCCATCCATGCAGCATGGGGAGTCCTCATGCATCTGCCCCGCCGTCATGCTACTGGCATCCACGCAGCATGCACGATGGTTCGTGATGCACCAAGCAGGCACCTAGGAGGCCATGCCGACGAGAGTACCGAGAAGTGGACACGTTGGCAAAGACATCCACAAATAGAGATTCCTACAAAAAGGACAAAGGCAAGAGATTATCACTGCGGGCTACGGCCCCCCCATTCTAGCCCGTCCTCATACCGATCCTCCCCTCCCACCCGCCAATTAATTATATACATTTTTTGCACGAGCTCGTGCGTCAGCACAAAGACGAGAAATCGAAGGATGCATGGATAACAACCCCGCCGAGCGTTACCTGGAGAACTCCCAGTGCGAAATGCTGGACTTCTTCTGTGTTTTGACTTTCGGGGCGCAAAAGCTCAAATGATATCTGAGCAACCCGCTCTGGCTCCCATGCTTTAAACTGCGTACACAAAACCACAATTCAGGTATTAAAAAGACGGCAAGCCGCAGCCGCATGTAAGTAGGCCGGCCGAGAAGATGCATGTCGGACATGTCATCAAACGGGGACGCAGCACGGCGAGCTGTCATGAACACTTGAGCGCTTGTATGGCGTACCTGCTCACAATATTCTGTTGCGGCTCGACGTTGGTCCGCCGGCACCAGGGGGTTATGCGCGACAGCGATTGCCTGCAGTAGCCTCTCCAGCTCTGCAGGCGAAAATCCCGAAGAGACTGACATGCTGCACGATTGACATCAGCTTAATTTGATCCCCTGCGCCTTCACGGCAAAGAACTGGTTTCCTAGAGAGATTGATGGCAGCGTCTTTTGTTCTTGAAGGTAAAATGATGGAGAGAAAATATCAACGCCCGCAGCCTCGTCGTTGGGCGAGTGCAATGCCAGGCAAGCACGCGAGTAAGATGCAGCAGGCGAACGTCACACAGACACACACGCGGGAAACAAGCGGAGACTGCTCTACCTTTTCCGCACAGTTAGTTAGTTAGTTAGTTAGTTAGTAAGTTAGTCAGTAGACTAGTAGTTGTTGTATTTACATTGTTGTTGCCCACGCCGCACATTGGCAGCAGAGTCACGTAGTACAGGCCGATCGTGGGATTCAACTAACTAACTAGCTAACAGGCCGATCGCAGGCACTTTATCCGCCGGGGCGGTCCGATGCTAGTAGGTACATCATGCTGACCTGGCACGCCGCTTGTGCGCTGATCTATCTCTTTAGATCATGACAGTCAAGGCATAATTATGCGCTGTTTTTGCAAATAACTGCAGCCCGTCCTTGCAGAAAGAAAATGTATAACAGGCTCGCCATAGTCGCTGTTAGTCCTCAACCTTCGACACCGCGATCACGTCAAGTGGCCAGGAGATTGCTTTGATTCCCATGTGCGTAAAACCCTATTGGTCCATACCGTCACTGTAATTTTACCCCTCTCATATTTCGCTCAGCTCATTCCTGGGCCAGAGCAAGCTCAGCCATTGAGGATAAAAGGAAACCACTGGTGCTAGGTAATTTAATGCCACCAATGGCGGTCGCGGTTGTGAGCCCGGTCGGGCACGTATCTGCAAAAGATGCTCACTTGGGACGGTGCAGACTACGTGTAACTCCTACTTCATCAACGTTGCGTCCGCCTGCTTCACATGGCCGGACAGCGTTGCCTGCCGCCAAGCACCTGAGCGCGTGTTGGGGCAAAAGAGAACTTCGAGGTAAACCGGATCCTGAACGAGCTACTGTTCTATGTCACTCTTTCTTCAGCAAATTATTCGGTGACAAGTCACAACCGCTTCCAGAACAGCCAAGGCCGAGCAGCAGCGATGTTGTACAGCCAGAGGATCTGCCGTTTCCCATGAGGCTCTTGGATGGCACTTACCTTCGGAACAGGCCACTTGCGCTTTACTACAAGGCGTCGCGAGACGGGTGGAACGCTCTGCGGTTTCACGCGAAGGTCGACGGGAAGGGACCCTGCGTGGTCGTGGGCACCACCAGTGATGGGATCCGTTTCGGCGGATTCATGCCGGAATCCTTTAAAGGCAGCGATGACTACTATTCCTGTTTCGATGCTTTCCTATTTTTCTGGCCGACACCGGGACCGACCAATGGCAAGGATCCCGTTGTTCTCAAGAAGGTTGGCGGGGGTGACGCCGCTGTATTTGATTACGCCAGGGGAGGGCCGCAGTGGGGGGCAGACGCCCTGCTAATAGGGCCACCCCTGGCTGCCCCCATGGGGGGCCTGGCGGGACCCGAGTCAGAAACACTGGGTGCTGGCGACCTTCATTTCGCGAAGTGTCGACTGGGCCTGGCGTACGAGAAGCCCCCCAAATCGCTGGGCATGTCCTCCTTGTTTGGCAACAGCGACAAGGAGGCCCAGCTGGTGGAGGTGGAGGTGTACGCTTCCCCGGAGCTGGCCTGGTGAAGTAATGTCTTATGTCACCGGCCTGGCTTATTCCCGTGTAAATGTCTGACAGGTTCTCATGATTCCAGTGAGCATGGGAGGATGGGCATGATTAATGTTACGTTGTGACTCCCCAACGGGAGCACGAGTCTAATTAATTAATTCATGAATGAATTAATGAATTAATTAATGTTACGTTGTGACCACCTACGTCACCAGCAGATGGCAACATGGGACGTGCCCATTTGCCATGCATGCCCGCCTGGGCCGTGATGGTAAGTGAGCCACGTGTTGTATCCAATGACTGCAGTGGTTTCGTCATGATCCTGTCCCGGGGCTGCCCCGAACAAGGGCCCTGTTGTATTATTGTTGTTATAGTATGTGGCATTGGCCTCTCCTGTGTTTGGAGGAAGATGCGGGACAAGTTGGTGTGGCAATGTGTTGTAGTCGCCAACGCACGCCCCCCCCCAGTGAGGAAGCCGCGCATCACCCTCTGCAACCGGCCGCAACCGGGCCACTTCCAGGGCCCTGCCCCCTAGAACCCAGAATCGATTCTCTATGTACAATTGGATACTTAGATTATTAAATAGACCAGTAGATCAGCAAGCTCACCTACACCATCATGACAAGGATGGATGGAGGGAGGGAGGGAGGGAGGGAGGGAGGGAGGGAGGGAGGGAGGAGGGAGGAGGGAGGAGGGAGGGAGGGAGGGAGGAGGGAGGGAGGGAGGGAGGGAGGGAGGGAGGGAGGGAGGGGAGGGAGGGAGGGAGGGAGGGAGGGAGGGAGGGAGGGAGGGAGGGAGGGAGGGAGGGAGGGAGGGAGGGAGGGAGGGAGGGAGGGAGGAGGGAGGGAGGGAGGGAGGGAGGGAGGGAGGGAGGGAGGGAGGAGGGAGGGAGGGAGGAGGGAGGGAGGGAGGGAGGAGGGAGGGAGGAGGGAGGGAGGGAGGGAGGGAGGGAGGAGGAGGGAGGGAGGGAGGGGGAGGGAGGGAGGGAGGGAGGGAGGGAGGGAGGGAGGAGGGAGGGAGGGAGGGAGGGAGGGAGGGAGGGAGGGAGGGAGGGAGGGAGGGAGGGAGGGAGGAGGGAGGGAGGGAGGGAGGGAGGGAGGGAGGGAGGGAGGGAGGGAGGGAGGGAGGGAGGGAGGGAGGGAGGGAGGGAGGGAGGGAGGGAGGGAGGGAGGGAGGGAGGGAGGAGGGAGGAGGGAGGGAGGGAGGGAGGGAGGGAGGGAGGGAGGGAGGGAGGGAGGGAGGGATGGGTACATGCATTCCGTCCGGTCTAATCTATCTAGGCAACAAACAATCCTACTCACGAGCTACCATGGTCCGGATTCTCCCGGGTTCTGGCCTGCGCTGGTTGTCTCCTTGATATAAGTGATCCTCTTTCGGTACGTCGGTGCGGACTAGTTCTAAGTAGCTAACTTCGATCGGTAGTGTGCGTGTGGGAATTGAATTGAACTCTCAACTTTGAACTCGGCAAGAGTGGAAGTCGGTGAAAAAGTGCAATTATTCCTGGACGGAAGGGGTCCAACACCGTAAGATAATGTTTTCTGATGGTGAAATTCTGGGTTATACAACAACAGCCTTTGGAACAAAAACACTATATACCAAAACTTTTGTATTACACTTCAATAGTATTTTTCGGAATATCAAAGATGCAGGGTTCAGCGATTAGGGCAGCCGAGAAAATGGTCCTTCTGTGCATCTTGAAAGTGAATGAAACTACAACGCATGATACGATCCGCAAAATTGCGTTATCCACAGTTCATCATGGGACAGAGAAAGCAACGATGCTTTCCGCTGGATAGAAATAACAAAGCAGTAAAAGAAGTCTCAAGATCCGTACAGAGAGAACCACCATTGCTACTCATACCAACGTGATTGCGAGCGCATGAACAATTTACGTCGCCAGCGCAGGCACATATGTACATTTTTAATGGCTACTATATTTACAATGTGCGGGTGTTCAGGGACACCGCAGTTCCCCCATCGCATTGCGTGGCGCAGACACGCAGAGCCCATGGGCTACAAAAGCAGGAATCCAAGTCTCCTAAGCAAAAAAGAAGGCCCGCCAGTCTGATGCAGATACCGAGCCAAAGCCAACAGATCGTCTGGGATGGCACAAGCTCCCACACAGGATGGCGCATCCCTCCTTGTGCTGACATTTGCCAGTAGAGTACAAGCCTTTTCTCAGAACCGCCACCCATGTGCCTGGCACCATCCTTGAGGCAAGGATAACGACTCCACACCACAAAGTGCATGCTGGAACAGGTCAAAGGCGCAGGTCAACTGCCCTCCTGTTAGCACTTCCTGGGAGTTTATTAGCATGGCCAATGGCATGAGGATCCGCACAACTATCCCCTGTCTCCACGGACCAGCCATCCTTGACACGGGCCGTGAGGAGTACAGGGCGGGGCAGCAGGAAGCCTGGAGCCCAGATGACATTGTCAGCCCCTGTGTGAAACCGATGACCAGATGCTGCTGCCCTACCTGCAACAGGCGGTGACACGCCACCTGGTCCACATAAGGCAAAACTAGTTGGCAGCCAGGTAACCGTTATCACAAGTAAACGCTGGCATGCACCAGGGGGGCAAGGTAAACTATAACCACACCGAGAGAGAGTAACGCTGGGCCGTTTGCGATATACGCCAAGTTGGCGAGCGTTACGAGTGTTGTGAGTGGCACATATCCATCACCAGCCGGGCGTGATCTCATAGACACCCCGAGATAAGTGGAGCGCTAAATTCCACCGCTGATACTGGGCGGTTCTAAGAAACCCGTTTGCAAAAGTATTGAGTTTCGTACTTGACGAACTTGCCGGCCTCGCCTCGTGTCAATCATTGAGCCAGCCCAATCGATCATCGAGCCTCCCTGAAAAGTACCACCGGGATTCTTCTCGGCTTCTTCCATGGCTAGCAAGAGGTGAGGCGGTATAAAATCATTTTGTGGTGCAACTGGCGTCAAGTCGACTGCATTCCCACCAGGCAGCTTGGGAGGCTCCCGACTGAAAGTCAAATTCCTCGGAGCAATGTTCACTGGAGCTGACTGTGCACAGGAGAAGTCGGACCTCCGGCGAGTAGGGGCCGAAAACTTTGGCAATTCGAGCGCCGCCGTTACAAAACCTTCCAAGCCATCACGAGGAAAGGGAGCGTCACCATCTTCGTCGCTGTTTTGCGCCGCATCATCCTGTTGCCTGGCCTTGATGTCGTACGGATCATATCCATCCGCATCGTTCGCGGTCGTTGCGTCTTCATCCTCGCTAAAGACATCCCCTTCCTGCCGGTCCTCATCATTGGGACTCATTGCGCCTCCCCACACCTCGGCCTCATCAAGGTCATCGTCCGCATCGGTCGGCGGCCGCATTTTCCGCTCAAACGCGACGAACTATTTGACAGAAACAATCGCACCAGAGAAAGCTGCCTACAAAGTGCCGTGATACAGCCAAAATCCGGAATACGACCTACAGTGCTGGCTTCTTCCGCTCTGCCACGGGCTTTACACCAAGCACAGCACGGGAAAGTCGCCTCCGCTATATTACGAAACCTCCTTGGGCGGCCACAGCGCTTTTGCTCATCTCGAGAGTCGAGAGGCACAGAACGTGCGAGGCGACGGTACAACGCAACCACTTCTACTACGTACGCTCGTGCTTGTCACGGCCGTACCCCTATCTGGGTTTAAATTTTTCGCATTAATCTTGGCCGCATTCGCACCCTCATCCCGCCGAGATTCTGTTTGGCCCCGACGGCTGCGGGCTATCGACGCGGTGACGTGACTGACGTCTCTCATCAGGTAGGATAGCGCGGAGAACAACGCAAGCGAACGGAGTGTCAGAACTCTCAGAGCGAAACCGCTGTGCCGTCGCAGGACGGGCGTCGAGTGCCGACGACCCCACAATCCCGATCCCCCATTTTCCCTTTCCAGTTCCCAAAAGCTCCGCTGACCGCTCGCGAAAGCTCCAAAGACTTTTTCGGGGAAATGGGTATATTTTATTAGCCAATTATGGACCAAAGAGGTGAGAGGGGAAATGAGTATCATCGAATCCTAATGAAGGTGGGCACACACACGTGTGGCGGTGACAGGTGAAAGGCTAATAGGGCAAAAGGGTAACCAGCTGGTCGATACGTGGTACCTCTTCACCTAATGATATTCCTATTGGTTAA
>RPFO01000392.1:2901180-2948680 GCA_009746045.1 Mesostigma viride | reverse complement strand
TGTAGTTACATACGTTCACGGTCCCGGTCTACTGTAACTTCACGGTGCTACTGTAACTACAACTTTCGCGGTCTTCGGCGGAGCCAGCCAGCCAACCAGCCAGGAGCTGACAGCTTCATGTGCCTCAAAAGCTCCTCAAGCCTGCCTCATTTGATGATTGTCGGATTGACAGTCGAGCGGACTGATTTCAGTTTTACGCTCGAAAGTGGCCAACTCCTAGCGTGCTCGCATTTCCATTCAGGCTCAGCCAGCTCGGGTCACGCAGCAAAGTAATCATGCCTGACAGTTAACAAGACGGTGCAAAATGACCAGCGCCTGCAACAAGAGTACGAGCTGAATTGTTTTGTGTACTCAAGTACTTATTCCCAGTTCAGACGGGCACGAGCTCGCCGACTTAATCCCACCGTGCAACGTGGTGCGCAGCCCGCGCCTCAAGTTGATCCCAAGGTGATGGGAACGGCTTCGAATGTGATAGTGCGCAGATTGTGTCGGCCTTCCTGTGCTGGCGCTGACTAGATCTTCTCTTTCGCGGAAGGCTGAAGTTGAAAGCGAGCGTGCTCTGTGCATACCGACATCGCGTGCTTCGTGAATTTCCTTCTCCCCAACCCCGACTTTTCGTTTACCTTCGTTGCTAAGGGATTGTAAACCAGAATTCTCGGATCTTTTTATTCACCTGCAAACATGGGGCTGATCGGCAAAATACTTCATCACAAGCCGTGGCTTGAGAAGTTTTGTACGTAGTGTTCTATTTTTCATAACGTCTTGCTTTCAGCTTTCTACGATCAGGTAATATTGCGTGCTGGATATGTTGTTATTGCAGCTCCTTATGGAAGATATTCTGTCGTCTCTGCTGCTCATTGGTGTGCCGGTTTCAGCCATATCGGACAATCCAGGGTCTCCGACGTCGCCTTGGAACGCGGGCAGGGACCTCGGCGGGAGACTTGCCTCGGATATGACGACGCAAGACGACAGCTATATAAATATGCGAAGCCAGGGGTCCGGGGATCCCTCCGACCATCGCGAGGAAGTCAAAAGTGCCTATCGGGCAAATACTATGGCTGGAGCAGGCGTCAGGAATGAACGTAAGCCAGTTGTGGTGGCTTTTGTCAGACAAAAGCGTCCTAACCATGCATTTGCTGATTGTGAGGACACTTGCCTAGAGTTGTTTTACCCAGTAGGTTGGCTTCTGGCTGCAGAAGTAAACTTGGGAATTAGGTAACCACTAGGGGGATCCTGGTTTAGCCTGCAATCGGCTGGAAGCTGACATCACGTGCTCGTTGCTGCCCTACCGTTTCGACTGTTGATGCTCCTGCTATCACCGGCTGTCGTCCTTACCCCTGCGCCTGCAGGCCGCTACGAGAACCCCTGGCGCAGCGTGTTCGACCCAAGTAGCAATACGCGCACGCGCGGCCGCAGCATCTACGACGTGCCCAAACCCAACGAGGCGACCGTGCACGACCTGTGAGTGAGCAGCATGTGCGACCGTGCACGACCTTTGAGTGGGCAGCATGTGCGACCGTGCACGACCTGTGAGTGAGCAGCATGTGCGACCGTGCACGACCTGTGAGTGAGCAGCATGTGCGACCGTGCACGACCTGTGAGTGAGCAGCATGTGCGACCGTGCACGACCTGTGAGTGAGCAGCATGTGCGACCGTGCACGACCTGTGAGTGAGCAGCATGTGCGACCGTGCACGACCTGTGAGTGAGCAGCATGTGCGACCGTGCACGACCTGTGAGTGAGCAGCATGTGCGACCGTGCACGACCTGTGAGTGAGCAGCATGTGCGACCGTACACGACCTATGAGTGAGCAGCATGTGCGACCGTGCACGACCTGTGAGTGAGCAGCATGTGCGACCGTGCACGACCTGTGAGTGAGCAGCATGTGCGACCGTGCACGATCTTTCGAGTGTTCCGTGTGTGTTCATGCACGTGTTTGCGCATGGCCTGTGTGACTGCGCAGCTTCCGATGCGAGGCATGCGTGCATGGCCTGGGATGCACCTGGGGGCATACGGCATGGGGTGTTGTAGTCGGGCAAGAATCAAAGCAGCGTACGTGGTGCTGGCCTTACGTGGGGCTTGATACATGGGAGGTGGTGGAGTTTGGCCACATTTCAACCTTGTGTAGGGAAGATCTGTTGGGTGATCTGCGGCTAGAATTCACTTGGCGCTCGTGTTAGCTTTCACTAGAAGCAGTCGACATGTTCAGTTCAGGACTGGTAAGGTTGTGACACCCGCCACCCCATGTGATCCCTAGTGTCACTCCTGCTGCGCTGCTGCGCATGGCCATCGCATCCTGTACAGGTCAGGGTGTGTACACGGTTCTACTTTCGAGTGGCGCTGTCTAGCATGACTGTGCGCCGCACCTTGGTTGCACTGTGTCTTCGCTATTGTGTGGATGGTCTTCCGCGGCTCACCCCTGACATGTCTGTTTGTGTTGTCTGCTGGCATTGTCTGTCGGCCTTGTCGGGTGGTCGTGTACAGCATCATGCACTCGGCTGAGCGCAACCGCGCTCCGCGCGACCAGGAGGAGTAGAGGACTGCAGCGGGGGCGGCGTGGAAGTGCAGTGGTGGGGGGATGGCGTGGGGTGGGATGAAACTGAGGTAGCGGCAGGGCAGTATGGCAGCGTTACTTGACCACGTTGCTGCCAGTGTACTGCGGATGTGGTGGTGATCTGCGAGCGTGAGGCAGAGGCATGAGGAGTGTTCACGGGAGCTGCATGTGTGACTTCACCGGCGCATGGTACAGGGCACCCTGTGGACTGGCTGACAGGGCGGAATGTCCCATGTGCATGATGCATGGCGGATATGGCGGAGGTGCACGCCTGTTTCAACCGTATGCAGTGCTGTTGCCAGCCATGAGCCAGAGGCTCACCATGCATTCTGAGGTGGATCGGTGGGCCGGTTGATCAGGCGTTCCTGTGTGGCCTGGGAAAAGTTATCCAAGGGAGCTTCCTCCCAGCTGCGTCGAGCCGGTCAGCAGATCGACGACATTTTCACAAGGGGGTTGCCGCTTGCGAAGCCGTACGAGCTAAGTACATTCGGTGGTCAGTGAAGCCAACGGACATGTGCGATCTGGAGAAGCAGCGCCCCCCCCCCCTTCCCCCCGGCCCCGGCCCCGGCCCCGCCCCCTACTCATGGTTGCGAGCTAGTGTGGGTGCTGCCAACTGCTCCGGGTTCTGTCCACATGTATCCGACCTTGCTCCGTGAATGGGAACAGTGGAGCTGGCACGATGGTACCCACGTGCCGTTGCTCATGCATGTGCATACACCCAACTGGAGTTGCTGTACATATCGTGATTTGTGCCTGGTGGCCTTTGTATGTAGAAAATGCAGGATGTGTGTACATATCGAAACTAACCTAGCTTGTGCGATGTGCATCGACAAAATTGATGAATACTGTACATAATGTGCGAAAGCATAATTGATGCATGCCAAGCGTTGTAGCTTATGTAGCTTACTGGCAGTTATTTAGTCGATGAGGTATTTCCACGATAAGTTATTATTGTATAGCAATGATGCAGCCGACAGATCAATTATACCTGCACAACATGATGGATTGCATGAGAGTACCTGTAGCAGAGGATTACATCCCCATCTAGTGCTTAACGGTTGGGGGATGATGCAGACGATATTTGTTTAAACTTTTGTGTAATTATTTTTCTAATGAGATTAGCATAGTACTCCGTGGCATGCCTTTGCGCATGACACGCAATTACTTACTTACGTACTTACCTGTAGCAACCCAACATGCAGCTTTCTGAAGTGTAGAATTCGTTTGCTTGTGCATGGAAAAGCTGCATGCATGCCATGCATGCAGGATGTCCAGATTAAGTGAGCTAGGCAACTAGATATGGCCACAAACTAGTTCTGCGGTCATCGGCCTGCTGGGACGATTGCATGGCGTCTGCGGAATATGGCCGGAATGTGAGTAGCAAAAAATGACTTTTTAAATATAAGATCGATCATGGTGCCCACCTAGAGCAATTAGTCTCGTTTACATCCCCACGCTTGCAGGAAGTAGCCCAGAATGTATATGCCCCTAGGATATGCCCCTTTATGGAGCCTTTATGGAAGACCTGTTTTTCGGGACGCACGCCTCGCTTGTAGCCCTGTGCCTGCACCTCATCTCCCACAACCGCAGCCGCTGGCCCAACGGCCTACCTTCCACCCCCGATGACATTGATATCATTCCGCGCATGAACCGCCCCCGGCTCCAGCGCTACGCCCTCTGCTCCCTTCTCGGGCGTTCCGACGCCGAGATCTGGGCCCCCCCTCCAACCGTCGCAACCGAAGCCATCGTCCGCACCCTCCTCAAGGAAGCTTTCGAGCAGCACGTGACCCCCCTTGCCACAGATGTGGCGGCAATGGGCGGCACGCTGGCTGCTGAGCTCCCTCACATTTCCACCACCGTCACCTCCACCTCCACCCTCCTCGCCTCCACCTCCACTGCCACCTCCACCTCCACCGCCACCCTCAAGGCCCAGCTTCTCGACATCGACCAACGCCTAAAGGACACTGCCATAGCCATCGAGTGCATGCAGAACACCGCCGGCATCACCGCCCAGGCGGTGAGGGACATCGCCACCAAGCCAGCCCCCGCTGGCTCAGGCGCCGACGCCCCTCCCACCCAGACCTGGGCGGACTTGCTTAAGCACCACGCCACCTCCACCACCTCCACCATCGCGGCACAGCTTAAACAACAAGCCCTCGACCTCCGCGAGGAGGCCGACCGCACCCAGCGCAGCCACAACGTCATAGTCAAGAACTTCGACCAGCCGGCAGGTGAGGACTCGACGACTCTTCTCACGGCATTTAAGCGCGACATTCTTGCCCCCATGCACATTACTGGTGAGCTGCGCATGTCGGCTGTTCGCCTCCCCCGCGCGCGGGGGAAGGCTGGCCCGGCACCCGTGCTCCTCACCTTTAAGTACATGGCGGACAAGGTGTTGTTTCTTAAAAACCGCAAGAAGCTCTCGAGGACTCACTTCACGTTGGACGACGACCTGACCCTGGCCCAGCAACAACGGAGACGCGAACTATGGCCGACCTACCTCCAGATACGGCAAAGCGCAGGGGGAAACCGGTATACTGGAGGGGGGACGTCATCCATGTCGACCACAAGCCTTGGCAGGCACCCCCAGTCTAGGGAATATAGCAGTAGTGTAGATTTAAGGCTAGCCTACCACGCGGCCCCAGCGCATGTGCGCCCATAATGGCCATGGATGATGCATTTAAGAATTTAGCCACGCCATGCCTATAACGGGACCCCCATGGATGTTGCACTAAGAATTTAGCCATGCTATGCCTATGCAGAGAGATGCTCTCTGTCGAGAAGCCATGTCCTAGCTCTAGTATAGCCATGATGATCTTCCCCCACATAACATACTCCCCCTTAGCTGGGCATAGTGTGAAGATTATGAGGGTGCAGGTGCCCTGGTGCACCTAGAGCAAGGGTAGCTTACATTCCCACGGTCCTTGCAGGAAGTAGCTTAGAATGTATTAAAAGCCATATGCCCCTTCTCAGGGATATGTGCTACATGTACTCCCAACGGAGTTATGTTTCTAATTAATTAATTAATATGCCCCTTAATTTATTAATTAATTAGATGTCAAGGAGACAACCAGGAGATATCAAGGAGATATGCCCCTTCTCCGGGATATGTGCTACAATTATACTCACAACAGAGGTATGTTCCTAATTAATTAAATGAAGTGCATGAGACAACTTTGACTATGCCTGGACGCATGGCGATCCAACGCCGTGGAAGGACAAGGGTAGTTTTCTGAGAGGAAAGACGCGAAGGCGGCCGCGGGAGCCGCGTGTGGCTATCTCTAGGTAGACCTGCATGGAGGGAGACAGAGGGTAACACTTGGAAAGTTTGATAGGGAAAACACACATATACACACACGTACATACACACACACACACCACCACCACGACCAACACAAACAACCAAAACTAAGAAGCTCACGCATACACACATACAAGTGCAGACACTCCCGGCCAGTTAGGCTCGAAACACACGCCCTGATCAAGCAAGCTGTTTCCGGCCCCACCGTCTAGGTCATGCATCTAGTCGCTCTGCACGTAAGCCAGCCATAATTTCAATGCACAAGGCTACACATTTCCATCACCATTCATATTCATCATCCTGAACGACTCGAACACGCGGACAAGATAACGTCAGGGGGACTGAGGGAGTGGATGCGGTGTTCAAACTAGTCTGGGACCACTAGCTAGGTCGGCCAGCAACATCTGCATGGTTTTTGTTCATGGCAGGTTTACCTAGCTTCCTGGCCGAATGTCCTTGGGGCCAGGCCAGGTCAAGATATGCCGCCCTGGTTGGCCGAGCCGCTGGGGGCCGGCCAGACCCATTGGCAGTGTCGACCTGGCTGGTGCGAGCAAGGTGTCCTACAAAATCTATCCTACGCTGCCTAATCTCGTCGGAAATACGAGGCATACCCTGATACAGAGACTCTAATGACCTATGCTTGGAAAACCCTACATTCAGGACCTGTCGGAGCATCCTGTAAACCGTGCCGTCTAGCTTAGCTGCCAATGTGTCCGTGAGAGTCCACGCCTCAGCGCCATGCGTGAGCACCGTGAGGACGAGGGCCTTGAAGAGCATGCGCTTGCGGTGCTCGCCCAGGCCCTTCGAGCGCCAGTATAGGTGGTGAGCGAACGAAGCCTGGCCCAGGCCAGGCCGATGCGGATGTCCACATCGTCGGCGGTGTCAGGGAGCATGCTCCCCAACAGTTTGAAGCGGTCGCGGAAGGGAACCTCCATCCCGTCGAGCAGGCGTGGCATGCAGTGGTGGGCAACTGGAGGCCCCAATCACCATCGCCTCAGTTTTGACACTAATCTCCAACCCCACCGCCCTCGCCTCCAAGCCCAGACAGTCCAGCCAGGTCTGAATGTGCTCAGGGCGCGCGATGAGGGTGGTGTCGTCCGCATAAATCAGGTCGGCCAGGCGGTATACCCAGTGCCAAGCCCGCCGTGCTCGCGCTCGTTAAGGATGTCCAAGCCAGGCTCGAACCCAGTAAAGCGCGCGCACGTGCCCGGCGCATGACGTGATCCACGACAATAATGAACAGATATGGGGACAGGATCGAGGAGCTAGTCGCATTTTGCATTGAGCATCGTGTATCTATATTAGGCGTCCAGGAACACCGCCGCACGGTGCCACTTGGCCTGGTGAGCACTGCTCGCTTGGCGGGTGGCTGGCGGTTTTACTTCGCTGGCAGCGGTACGTCTGGCCAAGGTGGTGTTGGTCTTTTGTGTTCGCCGCTGGCAGTTGCTAGCCTCAGCACGCTTAAGTTTCTAACCCCACGCCTTATGGTAGCACATTTCACCTCTGTCGAGGGGCGGTCTAAACACCACCTCACGGTGGGGGTGGGCTACGCACCCCACAGTGGTCTACCTGATTCGGCCCGTGAGGAGTTCTTCGAATCTTTGCATGACCTTGAGAGGGTCACTCCGGCCCGCCACTTTTTGGTTATGCTGCTCGACGCCAATGCCACGCTCCCCGTGGGCACTGCTGGCAGTCGCTTTGCGCCTGCTGACACGGAAGCTAACGCCAATACTCCCCTTTTCTCTGCCTTTTTGCGGGATAGCGGGATGGTTGCTGTCAACTGTCAATTCCAACGTCCCTCACAGGACTTGGTCACTTTTCGTGGCCCTAACGGCCGTCAGGCCTGTCTGGACTATGTGGTGGTACGGCAGCCCAGGTGTACCTCGGTTCTGGACGCCCGAGTGTTTGACACGCCCACGGTGTGCTCTGATCACCGGTTGGTGCGCGCGACCCTTCGGCTCCGGTTCCACGTCCCCACGCGCCGCGCCACAGTGGTCCGCCCTGACTGGTCTGCTCTACGTCCGGTCAAGGGAGATCCTGAGGACTGGACGGACGCCGAGCACGAGCGGAACTGGTGCCGACGGAAGTACCTGTCGGCACTGGACGCCCGGGCGGACGTCGACAAGCTGGACAATGGTGCCCCCAACGCAGCCGTTTTTGCGGGCTTTGCGGCCCGTGCCCCGTTGCTGGCGGCCCGGCACCTGCCGGTCATGCCCCGCCGCCGCCCCGGCCCGCTCTACCGCCAGGACCCCAAGGTCTTGGCCGCCCGGCACCGCCTCAAGCGTAACCGGGACCCGCTGCAGAAACCATCGCTCAAGGCCGCCCTTGTGGAGGCCTACGCGCACGCTCAGGACGCGGAGGCGGCCCAGTGCATCGCGGATGCCAAGGCCTGCCAGGCCCGCAACCAGGGCAAGGACATGTGGTACCACCTCGACCGGCTCGGCGGCCGGCGGCAGCGCACCCCGGTGGAGCATACGGGGGACGGCACGGCGCCGGTAAGCCTTGACCGCTGGTTGGCCCACAATGTTTCCTTGACCGGTGGGGCTCGCGCCCCCCCCCGCCGCTGCACCCCGAGACGGCCGCCCGCCTCGGGGTCGCCGGACCCCCGCCGCCACCGGCGCCCCCCTCCTCGGCCGCGGACTACCAAGTCCCCGCCTTGCAGGAGGGCCGCCTTGCCACTGACGACGTTGTCCCCCCTTCACTTTGGAGGAATTGGACGGCGCCCTTGCTCGCCTGCGGTACGATGCAGCGGTCGGTGCCGACCACCTTTCTGCTGAGCTGCTGAAGACCCCTGATCTGGCGGTTAGGGATCTTCTGCTGGCGTTCTGCAACCGTGTCCTGCTCTCTGACGAGCCTCCGCCTGCTGAGTGGCAGACGGCCATCCGCGTCATGCTGTACAAGAAGGGCTCTGCTGCTGACCCCGGCAACTACCGGGGTGTCTGCCTCCAGAGCGCCGCGCTGAAGGTCTTCATGCGCATGATGCTGCACAGGCTCCGCGCCGCGCTGGACCCACACCTGGGTGAGTCTCAGATGGGTTTCCGTAGTGGTCGTAACACTGTCATGGCTGTGTTTGTCGCGCGCCGGTTGATGGAGGAGGTGCGTCGACTTCCCCCTGACAGTTTGCCGCTGGTCTTCATTTTTGTTGACTATATCAAGGCCTTTGACACGGTTCTCTGGGAGGCTCTTTGGGCCATCCTAGCTCTGGATCGGGTACCACCTGCGTTTATTGCTGCCATTCGCCGACTGTATGAGGGCTCACAGGCAGTAGTGCGGACTGCGGAGGGCACCACTCCACCATTCCCCCTTCACCACGGGGTGTGGCAAGGTTGTGTCCTGTCCCCATACCTGTTCATTATTGTCGTGGATCACGTCATGCGCCGGGCACGTGCGCGCTTTACTGCTCTTAAGGGGTTCGAGCCAGGCTTGGACATCCTTAACGTGAAAGAGCACGGCGGGGTTAGACCGGGGTACCGCCTTGCCGACCTGATTTATGCGGATGATACCACCCTCATCGAGAGCCCCGAGCACATTCAGACCTGGCTGGACTGCCTGGGCCTGGAGGCGCGGGCGGTGGGGTTGGAGATTAGTGTCAAGACTGAGGCGATGGTGATAGGGGCCTCCAGTAAACCACCGCTGCCGCGCCTGCTCGACGGGACGGAGGTCCCGTTCCGCGACCGCTTCAAGCTGTTGGGGAGCTGGCTTCCTGACACCGACGACGATGTGGACACCCGCATCGCCCTCGCCTGGGCCAAGCTCCGTTCGCTCACACCTTACTGGCGCTCGAAGGGCCTGGACGGGCACCGCAAACGCATGCTCTTCAAGGTCCTCGTCCTCACGGTGCTCACGTATGGCGCCGAGGCGTGGACCCTCCCACCCAAACTGGCAGCTCGGCTCGACGGCACAGTTTACAGGATGCTCCGGCAGGTCCTTAACGTAGGTTTTTCCGAGCGTCCGTCATCAGAGTCTTTGTATCATGGCATGCCTCGTGTTTCGGACGAGATTAGGCAGCGTAGGATAGCATTTGTAGGACACCTTGCCCGCACTAGCCAGGTCGACACCACCCTTGGTCTGGCCGGCCCCCAGCGGCTTGGCCAGCCAGGGCGGCATATTCTGACCTGGCCTGGCCCCGCGGACATTCCCAAAAGGGTAGGGAAACCTGTCACCAACTACGTTCAGATGTTGCTGGACGACCTAGTGGTCCCAGCCCAGTTTGAGCACCGCATACACTCTCTCTCCCGTCTTTGGACTGTCATGCAGGACAAGACGCGGTGGAAGAAGATTGTCAAGGCGCACACGCCCGACCCTGTGGGCAAGCCACCTCCCCCCAAGCGGAGGAGGCGTTTTGATGAGTAGTGTAGTTAGGATTTTCTAGATAGCCTAGCGTTAGTATAGTTCGACCACGCGGCTTCCTCCACCCCATCCATCATGGAATATGTGCTACATGACCTCCCCACGGAGGCATGTTATAATTTAATTTATTTAATTTAATGGGGACAGGACACAACCTTGCCACACCCCGTGGTGAAGGGGGAATGGTGGGGTGGTGCCTTCCGCAGTCCGCACTACTGCCTGTGAGCCCTCAGGACTACATTCGACGAATGACAGCAATAAACGCTGGTGGTACCCGGTCCAGAGCTAAGATGGCCCAAAGAGCCTCCCAGAGGACCGTGTCAAAGGCCTTGATATAGTAGACAAAAATGAAGACCATACTCTATAGTCCTGAGTTGATTATACACAATGTTGTACCTAGCTCGACATGCGTACGTCCAGGAATCTAGCTAGTTATTGCATGTCTCACTTGAAATTGCCAGTTTGTACACAAGCTAGTTAATGGACTAAACAATCTAGCATGCATTAGTTCGACTGCATGCAACTGTGTGACTCAATCCATACATGTGCAGGTGGAGCATGCAAGCCTCCCAGTGTACGTGCACACAGGTAAACAGAACATGTGCCTTACAGAATCAGGGTACATGTAAAGCGCCCCAACATGGGGTGTACAAAGCGTACATGTGCATCGATCCGGCAACAATAATTTGCAATCTGATTGACAAGTCAACATGCATGTGCACAGTGAGTGTGCACCTTCAATGCATGACCAATAAAATCTATGCAGGACTGGTGCATGTGGATCATGGAGTAAACTCACACAAGCCTTCTTCTATCGGCCAATGTTCAGAACCACGTGTTGCAAATTGTATTTACAAGTGTGGGCATCTCCTTGACGATAAACGCAAAACTCATCTTAGGCCCAGCCTAGGATCGGCATCGGAACTCTCCTTTCCATGATGTATTTATGTCCTAGATCGGACCGACTAGAAAGACAATTGTAGCTAGCTTGTGCACAACACAGCAACAGCACTCCATACACAGCTGGGAGGACAAGCTTCGGAGGACAAGCTTCCGACTGCCCCAGTCAAAACTCTTGCAGTTACAGGCACAAAGCATCTACCGCACCTGGCCCTTAATTTGTTGCACTTGGGCAGATGGGCAAAAAACCAAGGCTGACAGCTGCACATCCCGTGACATGGTTTACCACGCACATACGACCATGCATGTGCATGCACCAGGGCAGTGGCGCCACATTCCTTCCAGGGATAGGATAGATGACTCAGCCACAGCAAGATTGTATGTTTGAAGCGGTATGTTGGATTGCCTGTGTTGCGCAACCCCAACCCTTGAACAGCGATGCGTCCAGGTCACGCCTCAATGGGTACCTCTTTCCTGGCTTGTGGTCGTTCTGCTGCTTGCCAGGTCAATGTGTGCATAACAACGGCATGCAACAACTTTGACATACCCTCAGCTAGAGCAAAAGGGAGGCAGCCCTGGCCGATGTTGCAGCATGAGGCAAGCCTATTCAACCCATGCGTGGGAGAAAGCAATGAGCCAGGGCTTGGGAGTTCAGCCAGACCAGCTTGTATGGCTTGTGAACACATGCGGTTAGTACAAAGAAACATACAAGCTGAAAGTCAAATTCATCAGAATTTGACATCTCATCCTGAAGTTAGCCATTGTAGGTCAATATTCTTCCGGTACAACCAGGCAAGTTTTTTAAAGGTATTCAACATCACCAGATAGATGCTTCAACCTACGCAGGCAGAGCAGGCCATACGCAACCAACACATCGGAGTTATACGACCAACATCAACCAACTTGGTGTGTAGGCTCTCTGGCTCGGCCATTGGCCGCTAAACACGCATGCGCATGGGTTATACCGTATACGCAGGCAGGTGCGTGCGCAACATGGATAGACAGACCATGAAGTGCATGAAATCGCTGATAACATGGTCTACCACCTGGGCGCTGTGTGGCCCCAATTCCCGGGGAAAAACAGTATCCGAAACTGCCATGGCATGGCCTCGGGCACCGTGCCATCATCTCCACACCCGAAAGGCAACCACCGACTCGTGTCCTGCCCTGACAAGGCAGATGTCATACGCTTGACTGCCCTGCATGCCGACATGATAGCCGCTCCCCTGCATGCAAACAAATCAAGCGTGTGCACGCCACAGTAAAGATGCTTCAACGCAACCTCCCTGGACTCACCATGCGCCACCGCTGCTTTCTCCTCCCTGGTCTCCGCTTTCTGTGGAGACGCCTGCTTCGTGGGCTGAGGCAGCGCTGTGGTTGGGACAGCTGGCAGCTCGGCCTCCACCATCTGAGGACCGACAAGCGTCCATCATCCAGACATAACATGACCGACGCGGGAGCAAAAACAGGTGGATCGTGATGAATTCGCATCCCCCGTCCCAGGGGATGCCAAGGCATCCAGTGCTCCACCGGGGAGCACTGCCGCTTCACGGTGCCACCACTCGTCTCGCTTCCAAGTTGGCTAGCGAGCGTGTCCAGACGCGCGCATAGCGCCAGCGACCAGTGGATGCGTGTGCGGCCGTGGCGGCGCCAGCATGCGGCCTCGGTCCTGTGTGGCTGGATCCGTGAGGCTACCATAGAATCCAGGATGTTTGTAAGGATTTTGGGTCGTGGTGCTTTGCTATGGGACAACCCACAACTCATGAAATGACATGTAATGATAACCCACAAGAAAGCCCATTACTCCGGTGATGGCCGGTCAGATACCAGCATATGGCCTCATCCCCGGACGGCATGCGACAGCAACCATTAGGGTAAGCCAACGTCACGAGTCATGCGCCAGTAGCCCTATTCTTGCATCCACTGCGACCGAACAAGTTAGTTGCCACTCCTCCGAGGCTGCAAGAAGGGAGGACACGTGGCAGGCCACGTACACACACTCCAACGCAGCGGACAAGGCACCCTGCCCCCACGCATGCACGTACTTGCGTGTGTGTGCCCACCACCTGCACGTGAGCATGCACGCACACATTTGTGTGTGCACATGCAGCTGTGTGCAGATCAGCGCACACATGCCCTCCCCTCTTCGCTCACCTGCGCCTCCATGTCCTCCCCTCCCCGCTCACCTGCGCCTCCATGTCCTCCAACTCCTGTGCTATCGCCTCCTGCTGCTCGTCACTCAGCGCATTGCCCAGCACGCGGTTCACCTCCTGTAGGCAATTACAAGGGGGGGGGGGGGGAGGGGGAGACAGGCAACACGCGACCATGCGGGTGAGGGGGGCCACTGCCCATGGATAGTGTGCGCACTGCGCGCTGCCTATGGAAGCCATGCATCCACACGCAGGATACTCTCCGCGCCATCCCGCGCCATGGGAGGGTATATGGGTGGGCCACGGAGGTCCAGGGTGCAACAAGTATGGGATGGGACAGGATGGGCAGCACAGACAGAGGGGGTGGGGTGGGGGGGAGGGAGAGACTAGTGGGTGGGCGGAACTAGCTGGAGGGGTGGTACTATGGACCTGCCTTCCTGTGCCGGGCAGGTGGAGGGGGGTCTCCAATCCTAAAGGGGAAGAGAGGAATGTGGGTGAGCGATGCGGGTGTGGTGCATTGAACCAAGGGCCGATTTAGCAACTTGCCGCATGCACGCACGCGCGCACGCACGCACGCACGCACGCACGCACGCACGCACGCACGCACGCACGCACGCACGCACGCACGCACGCACGCACGCACGCACGCACGCACGCACGCACGCACGCACGCACGCACGCACGCACGCACGCACGCACGCACGCACGCACGCACGCACGCACGCACGCACGCAAGCACGCACGCATGTCAACCACACGCGTGTGTACGTGCCCGGCCCACCTCCTGGTATTCGCGCGCCTCGGCCGTGTCGTCCAAGATCTTCTGGATGTCTTCCACGTTCATCTCCTTCTCGAGCTCCTTAATCGCCGCATGCCCTGTCTTGAGGCTATCAAACACCGCGCGCGTGTTCTGCGCACTCTCAATGTTCAGCAGCTGGGGGGTGCAGCGGTGGGGGACATAGGGGTTGCAGGAGCGATGCGGGGGGCAGTAGCGACAGGGGGATGGTAGCGACAGGGGGGTGGTTGCGATATGGGGGGCGATAGCCATGATGGTGGTAGCCGTAGGGGTGGTTGCCGCAGGGTGGTGGTAGCCATAAGCGTGGTGGCCATAGGGGGGGTAGTAGCGATACCTATAGCAGTGGAGGCGACGGGAGCGGCGCATGGGGCAGGGGGGCAGGGGGAGCGACATGGGACGAATGCAGCACCATTACTTTAGTTACAGATTAACGCAACGATAACAGCATGAATTTATGCACAACAAGGGATCGGCATGACACACAGCGCATGGAGGTGGCCGCGCAGGGATGGATGCAGTGCCCCGTTGGCCACCAGAGATTGGCACATAGCTTCCCCTCATCTCTCCACCAAGCCCTCATTGACATTAAGTACCCAGGGGGGGCGAGGCCATGCCTATATGTGTACGCGCACGGCGCACAGATGGAACGAGCACGGTGAACTGGATGGGGTTGTGATAGAGACGTTGGGTGATTGGAACCGTGGTTCCTTGGCGTGGCAGCCTCTCTGGCTGTGCAGCAGACACGTGAGGGAAGCATTAGCGCTGGCAAGGTGAGATGATGCAGGATGGCAGGCAGGCCCCCACGCCAGTGACGCCACAGGGTGTGAACTACTCAGGCTTAATTACCTTCCAGGCACGCTTTGTGTATAAGACCAATCAAGCGCACTGAAGTTAAAGCAATTGGCGCGGATCAAGTGAAAAGGGCCGCATACACGCCAGTGGCGCTAGTGGTATGGAGACCTGTGCCCTGTGCGAGGTAGGGTCAGTCAGACTTGACCCTCTTACCATTTGCTCCACGTTCATCATCCATTCCTCCACTCGGCGCAGCAGATCCTCTTGGATCTTCTTCTTTTTCAATGCAATCAAGGCTCGCTCTCGCTTCTTCTCCTGCAGCAATTGTTTTGCTGCCTCCACCTCGCTGGCTATAACCGTTTCTATCTGCAAGCCAGTCGCAGTCGCCAGTACAAACAGAGTTAACAATTTCATCAGTCAGAAAAAAAGGCCAGTTCAAGTTGCGGGATGCAAACACGAACCAAGTGCGTAATCCAGGCGGTATTTTCCAGGCGTGAACTGATTCTAAAAAATTCTTACAAAAGAACAAACTGAAGGATTTAAAGGAGTCAATTAGCCCTGCCACCATGCAACGCTAAGAAGCCTTACCCTCTTTGAATACTCTGTCAATTTGCGTTTTTGAGTTTTAAGGCTGAGGATTGCTCTGTCCGTGTCAGTAACTGTACTGTGCCGGCTTTTGCTGAAAAGCCCGCCCATTCTATTCTGTAGTAAGTTCTGCTGAAATAAGCTAAAAGTTAGTATTCCCTCTGCTTCCCAATTTTCTGTCCATCTCACGACTGCCCCTACGCAAACTTCAGGCACCTCTATCAGGACATGGTGGCGAACATCATCGTGCCGGCAGCGTACAGTGTCGCTGGCAATAATTGTTCACTTGTGAGAGTTGCTTAATACAGGCTCCATGGCTCCGCGACGATGCGAATAATTGCCAATAATCTGGCGGAGCCAATTTTCGGAAGAACCGTTAGGTTCGCCAGAATTGGCGAAGCTTATAAGGCCGTACACGTGAGAAAACATAGGAATAGGGGATGAAAATCCGTCAATCCATCCATCCATCCATACATACATCCACCGAATTTGTCCCGAATTTGCAAGCATAAGGGTGAGGTTCTTCCGAAAATTGGCTCCGCCGTAGAGTTTCAACGGGCAAGTTGCAAACACGCACGTTACTTGATTGGGCCCGTTGCCAACCGAGTTCCAGCTTGGCAGTTGGCAGCTTTGTCTTCAGCAGGAGTTGACGTGTTGCCGGTTTGCCGCTGCCAGCCGGCGCGGAATCCAGCAGAGTGTTAAGTGGGACGGTAGGTACGACATCCAACTAAGAAAAAAATGATACTACCTTTAAGGTGAAGATTTCCAAGTTCGTGGCTAATCAATCAAGGGCTTCCTACTCTATAGAATCTCTGCTACTCAAGTGCTCCTGTGCGGCGTGGGACACAAGTCACACAACATTGCAACAACAAGTCAACAACAACAACAACAACAAGGATCTGGATTAGCTGCTGGCATAATTGTAGGCGCGGAACAAAGAAGAAAGCTCAAGACGTCAATAATTGATAGCAGCTAACGCCTGACAAAATGAGGTCGTGGCGGGCGTCAGCAAATGACATAATTTTAACGTCGTTCGGCTTCGGTCGGTGCCCGTGGCAAACTTTCGTCATTCGGGCACTAGGGCCGACGTCAAAATTCCACACCAAAAAAAATTCATGAGGGCAATAAATGGGCAAGTGATGTAATCGAATCTGCTTTGTATAATATTACTCGCATGGAAACGACACAATATAGTTGCCCGTCAATTTCGACAATATTCGACGAATGTGCCAAAGCAGGCCCTGCTTCGGCAAACTTGCTGCGTTCAATAATTGCAGGTTCCGCTCTTAATCGCGGTTGTCTGCAAAGTGGTAGAACCCATATGATTTGCGCGCAGTAGCGAGATGGGGTTTTTGAATGTGCAGGATGATTTGGGGAAAATCGTGGCATGTCTGACACTGCTGAGCTGTTTTCTTCCCTCGCTATGGGCATTCAAGGGTGTGAGTGTCACGTACACGTCGGAGCCGGCCGTCATCGTCGCGGGCAAGCAAGCCCGTTTGCAATTCAAAATGGTCGATGCTTTGGGGCATCCAATTCCATGGGAAGACCTAGCGGTTGTCCACGATCGCCGCTTACACGTGGTCTTCATCGGAGAGGACATGGATGTGCTAGGGCACGTGCATCCTGAAGGTGTGTCTCAACAAAATGGAACCGAATATGGCCGCGTCATGAATGGCGCGAAGCAATTTACTCGCGCGCCATAGGGCACGAATACGTGCTGTTACACCAGTAAGAGAGGAAGGTTACATATCTTTTTTGAGCAGTTAGTATGGACGGCACCTGACGAAAGCTGGCGACTTGCCTTGCCAAGTATCATAGTTTGCGCGTGTCCTTGCCGCCATCGTTGAAGCTACTACACGCCCTTCAGACCTTCAACGGTGACACGGCCTAATTATCTGTTTGCTGCCTCAGATGTCGTGTGTGGATGCTGTGTATGTTTGTGGAAGGGCAGGGACGAACTCTGTGTGTGTGTGTGTGAGAGAGAGAGAGACAGAGAGAGAGAGAGAGAGAGAGAGAGAGAGAGAGAGAGAGAGAGAGAGAGAGAGAGAGAGAGAGAGAGAGAGAGAGAGAGAGAGAGAGAGAAGAGAGAGGAGGGGGGGCGGGGGGGGGGCAGAGAGAGACTGAGAAAGAAAGAGAGAGATAGGGGCGGGGCAGTTTAGAAAAGAATGGGGGGATGCGGGCTGTCTCTGTGGCAACTAAGCCATTTTGCTGGTGCTAGTGGCTGCAGTGCAGGAGGTTTGTGTTCATCAACAAGGGCTATCTCTGGCACCCGCTGGTGGCTGTGCACCCATTCGACAAGACACCTGTCCCGCATGCGTGATCACAGGTGGCACTGGCATCCCCTGTGCGTGCACACCTCCTACCTCACGCCTTCCGTCGTGTTGCTGCCTCCTTCCCTCGCCCAACCTCCCTTACCCTTCCTGTTCCCCCCTCTTTCATCCTCTCTCATCCTCCCTCATCCTCCCCCTCCGTTACCCGTCCTCCCTCACATTCCCTTTCGCTCACACTCCCTACGTTTGCCCTCCCTTCCTCGCCCTCCCTCCTCCCCGCCAGATTTTGGCGCCATCACCGACGAGATGTCCTCCTCTGGCATTTATCCGGTGCTGTTCACCTTCCCCCGCGGCGGGCGCTACGCCATCGCGCTCGACTACGCACTCGCACCCAACACGGGTGGCCCTTATGGCACACCCAACACGGCGGGCGCTGACACGGGGGCGCCCGAGGTCATGTACCTGGCGACCACCCTGGAGCTAACGGTGCAGGGGCTGCCCCGCATGCAGGGCCCCAGTGCCGAGTCGCTGGACACCTCCCCCCACCGGACCTTCTCCTTCGTTCCCTCCCAGCACCCGTCGCAGTACACCTCGTTCGTGAGCTTTGCGGAGCTGGCCGCGCAGGCCGCGCGTGCCAAGGGGCGGGGTACGGATGCCAGCGGTGGCAGCGCCGCGTACACGTTTGAGATGGACGCCAACGGGGGAGCGCCGGTGTACGTGGGCACATGTGCGCGCGTCGTGTTCACCATCAGCGGGGCCGACGGGACACCTGTCACTGACCTGAGCCCCTACCTTAGCGCGCCGATGCACGTGGCGATCGTGCGGCAGGACCTTGAGCTAGGGACAATGCAGCACGTGCACGGCATGCTGGAGGACGGCACGGGGACAGGTGGCAGCATGGGGGACACGCACGGCAACGCGGGCATGGGCATGGGCATGGACATGGACATGGGAGATGTGGCGGCATCCGCGGGGGGGGCCATGGCATCACCGACGGTGGGGGGAGCGCGTGGTGACATGGAGGACGGGGCTGACTACTGCCACGACAGCTACCAGCACATGGCCATGGGGGCACCGCCGGCCAGTTTTGGGCCCCACGTCGTCATCTATGTGCGCTTTGGTGCGCCGGGGAAGCACACGATCTTCCTGCAGGTGAGGCGCGCCACAAGAGGAGGGGGGGGGGGAAGTGGGGGGGGGAAACGAGTGCCGATTTGGTTGGACGAATGGTCTCCAGTCTGGTTGGACAAAGTGGACCCCACACACTTCCCCGCTGCTCTCCTGTCGTCTCGTGCGCATGCGCTTGGGCGCGCCTTGTGCACGTTCCGGCCTCTGGGACGTGTTGACGTCTGCGTGGAGGATGCCCCCAGTATCAAACATGGTGGGGTATGTGTATGGGTGCAGCAAGGCGTAGGGCATCGGTATGCCTGCTGACCAGGAAGCAGGGGCGCTCGCACCCCCGCTTGTACCGCGAGAGCAGATCATTGCCTCAGGGGGAGGCCCCTCGTGTGTTGGATGCCGCTGTGGGCGCCACACCTCTTTCTGTTTCAACCCTTTGAAGGTTGTTGCCGACGCGCCTTGCCAGTGTGCGCACCACCGAGCAAACCGTACGCTGCGCCACTGTGGCCATGCATGCACGCGGGCTGCTACCCTGCCCTACCCGGACTGAAGCGACCTACACTGCCCTATGCCGTGTGCCCTATACCATTTTGTGTTGTGCAAACGGCGGTGGGGCTGGCATGACATCCCCCGTGAGGTAGTGGGCCCTTTTCCCGCTCGTGGCATGCACACGCGCTTATAATAGTGTACGTTCATGCCTCTGCTTTTGTGCCATTGTTTGCTACCCCTCACGCCCCCCTTCCCCTCCCCCGGCATGTGCGTGCAGACCGCGCATAAGGGCCGGCTCCTGTTCGCTCGTTTCATCGTGGACGTGGCGGTGGTGCAGGTGGGAGTGTCCTGGGACCCCCCTGCCCCCCTGGCGCACGTCCCCTGCCACCTGGTCGTCTCCTTGCAGGATGTGACGGGCTCCCCCGTCCCTTGGTCACGCATGGTGGCCACCCACGAGCGGCGCATGCATGTGACGGTGATCAGTGAAGACCTGGACACGGTCGTGCTGCTGCACCCCGAAGGTGAGCCGCGAGTACGGGGGATCAGGGATAGGCCGTGAGGCAAGTGCTGCTGCGGCCGGCAGGTAACGGCGCAGTGTTGTTGTTGTTGGATGCACGCGGCTGGTAATTGGAAAATAATCGTGCGCATTGCTGCACACAGAAGGTAAAGAATGGGAGTGCCGTTGCAGGCGAATTGCGAGTGCGTCATGCGTTGTGGTTGACAGGCAAAGGCACAGGCCTGGCTCAACCACATGCACGCAGGCACCGGTGGTGCTTGCGGGCAGGCGGGGGCAGGGGCCATGCACTCCTCACCCGCACAACCCCTGCATCTTTCGTCACCACAAGCCCGCGATTACACGCATCCAACAGGAGGCGGCGCGTGGCATGCCGCAGGCACACCGTGTTTACAAACTGATAATGGCAGGGGAGCCCGAGGCATGCATCCTCATGCACCGGTGGTTTCACAATAGCCACCGGCCTCGTCAGCTTTGTTCACACACACATGGCGTGGGGGCCAGGCAGAGGTCGGTGTCCGCACGGGGCCCGATAACGACAAGCCGCTTGCCACACGTCACATGAGTGACATGAGGAGATGCATCGCATGTGGCCCCTGGGGGACAGCGGCCAGGGGCAGCGTACAGGTCATGAGACTAGCATGCAGCAGGTGGCTCTGGGTTTCACACCCTATCATCTGGTGGTTCACACCCTATCATCTGGGCTTGGCATGGGCTCGCGCTTTAAATGCGCTGGCACTACTGCCTGTAGCTGCAGCACCGAATATGCAGTTCCCTTAAAAGGGCGCTGACCTGCGTGGTTTGCCCCTTGCTTGCCCCTGACCCCGTGCTGCGCTTCAGATGTGGCTGCCCTGGGCGAGGGAGTTGCGGCGGCACCGGGGGGGAACGACCCCAGCAGAACCCCCGGCGAGTTTGTCTTCCCCATCACCTTCCCCCGCGCGGGGCGGCACGCGGTGCTCATTGAGCTGGCGTACGCACCGCCCCCACCACTTGGCACCGCCGGGACGACCCACGCGCAGGAGGTTGTCTATGTGGAGCAGCGGCTGTCGGTCGATGTGGGCGCGGGCGCCAGCGGGGCGCCACGCATGAGCACGCCGCGCGTGTACAAGCTGACCAACGACGCGTCCATGCTGAGCATACCACTGGTGACGGAAGAGAGCATCAAGGAGCAAGGCGGGCCCGTCGGCCGCCTGCTGCAGCCGCTGGTGGTGCTGTCGGCCACGCAGCGCGATGGCGATGATGACGGCTACCACGCGTCCCTCAAGGCCAACGGTGGCCGACAGCTGTTCGCGGGGCAGTGCGTGCCATTGCTGGTGGAGTGGATGCGCGGGCGCGGGCGCATGCCGATGATGGACCTGCAGCCGTATCTGAACGCCAGCATGCACGTGGTGCTGGTGCGGGAGGACTTGGACCCCTCTTCGCTGCGGCACGGCCACGGCATGTCCACGCCGCTGCTGCCGTCCGAGGCGGCGCAGCACGACCTGTGCGAGGAGCACCACCAGCACGACACGCACCCGGGGGACCCTGGCAGGCCCTTTGGCCCTTTTGCCATCGCGCACATGCGGTTTGGCTCGCCCGGCCGCCACATGGTGCTGGCATACGCGCAGAGGGGTCAGGGGGAGCTACTGCTTGCCAAGTTTGTGGTGGACGTGTGCGCCCCGCCCAGCGAGCTGAGATGGTCGGACAAATGCTCGTGGACATCACCGCCCGAGGCCGGGGCGGATGTGTACGTGGCAGCTATCATTCCCTGGTGTTGGGTGGATGGTGTACGTGATGTGTGGTGGCGGATGTGTACGTGGCAGCTATCATTCCCTGGTGTTGGGTGGATGGTGTACGTGATGTGTGGTGGCGGATGTGTACGTGGCAGCTATCATTCCCTGGTGTTGGGTGGATGGTGTACGTGATGTGTGGTGGCGGATGTGTACGTGGCAGCTATCATTCCCTGGTGTTGGGTGGATGGTGTACGTGATGTGTGGTGGCGGATGTGTACGTGGCAGCTATCATTCCCTGGTGTTGGGTGGATGGTGTACGTGATGTGTGGTGGCGGATGTGTACGTGGCAGCGTTCATTCCCTGGTGTTGGGTGGATGGTGTACGTGATGTGTGGTGGCGGATGTGTACGTGGCAGCTATCATTCCCTGGTGTTGGGTGGATGGTGTACGTGATGTGTGGTGGCGGATGTGTACGTGGCAGCTATCATTCCCTGGTGTTGGGTGGATGGTGTACGTGATGTGTGGTGGCGGATGTGTACGTGGCAGCTATCATTCCCTGGTGTTGGGTGGATGGTGTACGTGATGTGTGGTGGCGGATGTGTACGTGGCAGCTATCATTCCCTGGTGTTGGGTGGATGGTGTACGTGATGTGTGGTGGTGGATGTGTACGTGGCAGCTATCATTCCCTGGTGTTGGGTGGATGGTGTACGTGGTGTGTGGTGGCGGATGTGTACGTGGCAGCTATCATTCCCTGGTGTTGGGTGGATGGTGTACGTGATGTGTGGTGGCGGATGTGTACGTGGCAGCTATCATTCCCTGGTGTTGGGTGGATGGTGTACGTGATGTGTGGTGGCGGATGTGTACGTGGCAGCTATCATTCCCTGGTGTTGGGTGGATGGTGTACGTGATGTGTGGTGGCGGATGTGTACGTGGCAGCTATCATTCCCTGGTGTTGGGTGGATGGTGTACGTGGTGTGTGGTGGCGGATGTGTACGTGGCAGCTATCATTCCCTGGTGTTGGGTGGATGGTGTACGTGATGTGTGGTGGCGGATGTGTACGTGGCAGCTATCATTCCCTGGTGTTGGGTGGATGGTGTACGTGATGTGTGGTGGCGGATGTGTACGTGGCAGCTATCATTCCCTGGTGTTGGGTGGATGGTGTACGTGATGTGTGGTGGCGGATGTGTACGTGGCAGCTATCATTCCCTGGTGTTGGGTGGATGGTGTACGTGATGTGTGGTGGCGGATGTGTACGTGGCAGCTATCATTCCCTGGTGTTGGGTGGATGGTGTACGTGATGTGTGGTGGCGGATGTGTACGTGGCAGCTATCATTCCCTGGTGTTGGGTGGATGGTGTACGTGATGTGTGGTGGCGGATGTGTACGTGGCAGCTATCATTCCCTGGTGTTGGGTGGATGGTGTACGTGATGTGTGGTGGCGGATGTGTACGTGGCAGCTATCATTCCCTGGTGTTGGGTGGATGGTGTACGTGATGTGTGGTGGCGGATGTGTACGTGGCAGCTATCATTCCCTGGTGTTGTGTGGATGGTGTACGTGATGTGTGGTGGTGGATGTGTACGTGGCAGCTATCATTCCCTGGTGTTGGGTGGATGGTGTACGTGGTGTGTGGTGGCGGATGTGTACGTGGCAGCTATCATTCCCTGGTGTTGGGTGGATGGTGTACGTGATGTGTGGTGGCGGATGTGTACGTGGCAGCTATCATTCCCTGGTGTTGGGTGGATGGTGTACGTGATGTGTGGTGGCGGATGTGTACGTGGCAGCTATCATTCCCTGGTGTTGGGTGGATGGTGTACGTGATGTGTGGTGGCGGATGTGTACGTGGCAGCTATCATTCCCTGGTGTTGGGTGGATGGTGTACGTGATGTGTGGTGGCGGATGTGTACGTGGCAGCTATCATTCCCTGGTGTTGGGTGGATGGTGTACGTGATGTGTGGTGGCGGATGTGTACGTGGCAGCTATCATTCCCTGGTGTTGGGTGGATGGTGTACGTGATGTGTGGTGGCGGATGTGTACGTGGCAGCTATCATTCCCTGGTGTTGGGTGGATGGTGTACGTGATGTGTGGTGGCGGATGTGTACGTGGCAGCTATCATTCCCTGGTGTTGGGTGGATGGTGTACGTGATGTGTGGTGGCGGATGTGTACGTGGCAGCTATCATTCCCTGGTGTTGGGTGGATGGTGTACGTGATGTGTGGTGGCGGATGTGTACGTGGCAGCTATCATTCCCTGGTGTTGGGTGGATGGTGTACGTGATGTGCGGTGGCGGATGTGTACGTGGCAGCTATCATTCCCTGGTGTTGGGTGGATGGTGTACGTGATGTGTGGTGGCGGATGTGTACGTGGCAGCTATCATTCCCTGGTGTTGGGTGGATGGTGTACGTGATGTGTGGTGGCGGATGTGTACGTGGCAGCTATCATTCCCTGGTGTTGGGTGGATGGTGTACGTGATGTGTGGTGGCGGATGTGTACGTGGCAGCTATCATTCCCTGGTGTTGGGTGGATGGTGCTGGTACTGCCCCCCCGGTAGGTTCTGTGGTGCTGCAGAGATTGCATCGTGACCGCATGGTGCGCCGCCCTCCCGATGGCTGCAGCCGTGTGGCGCACACAGACTTTGCTTGTCAGCACCGTGTGGGGCACTTGTCAGCACCGTGTGGGGCGCGGCGCTTGCATCCAGGGGCGGCCTGCGCAGCTTATGTGCCTTTTGCTGTAAACATGCATTGGGGGTGTTGCGTGGCTGGCTGCTGATGTACGGGGATGCGCACCAGCTTGCCTGCGAGGCCCTTCAGTGTGAAAAAGGGTGCCAGTAGTCAAGCGTCTGCTGCGCTTTACCCCGTGGCGTATATCGCTTGTCCTGTTGCAGCTCGTGCCCCTCATCGTCGCGCTCCTCATCCCGTGCCGACCGCCATGACCGCGTCTCTTGCCACGTTGTGCCACATCTCTTCACCGTGGTGCATGCAGGCACATCCCGCAGGGTGTGCAGATGGTGCTGGACGTCAGCCCGCCGCCGCTCAAGACCCTGCGTGTCCAGGGGGCCCTGGTGGTTGAGGACGGGCCATCCGCCGCCCATGGTGCACCCTGGCAGGTGTCGCTGCAAGCGGGCGCCATCATCGTCCAGGAGGGCGGGTTGCTACAGGCCGGCACGCGCGCGCAGCCTTTCCGGTCTCGCCTCGACATCACCCTGACCGATGATGGCCCGAGCGAGTGCGGCCTGGACCTGCTGTCGGGGAGCAGGCTGCTGGCGTCCGCAGGGGGCACCGTCCAGCTCATCGCGGCAACACCCTCGGGCGCCAGCAGCCAGGCAGACGGATGGGGCCGGCTGGGCGCGCCGGTCGCCGCGCAGGCCTCACAGCTGTCCCTGGGGGAGGTCCCCTGGGGGCCGTGTCAGGAAGGTGAGGGCGCCCGCACGGACGAAGGCGGGGGTGTCCGCCTCATGTTACTTGTTTGGCTGTGGGTGTTGGCGCGGGAAGGTTGCGGTGCGCTGGCTGAGGCATCGGCAGGCGATGGTCCATGGTTGGGACGACACAACCATCACTTCCTTTGTAACCTGGCATGGTGGTGGCTTTATGGTGGTGGAATTTATGGGCTTTCTGGTGTCATGACAAGTGGAAGCACACTTTTCCTTGGCGCGCTGTCTGAAGATGGCATTTTCTGTGAACTTGCACCCTTTCCCCTTGCCGTGCAGGTGACGTTCTTGTGCTGGCGTCCTCTGACGGGGACCCCCAGCACACAGAAGAGGTCACGGTGGCATCTGCTTCTGGCAGCACCGTCCACCTGCGGTCACCCACCCAGTTCCTGCACGACGGCGAGCTGGCATTGCTGCGCCGCACGATACGCGTGGCGGCGGCCGCACCCTCCAGCGGCACTCAGAGCCAGGGTGGCGGCAGGGTGCTGGTCGTGTCCCCCAGCCGTGAGGGTGAGGCCATGCAGCCTCAGGCACGGCGGCGCAAACTGATGGGTGCGACGCCGTTGCCTGACGCGGTGACAGGTGGCAGTGCCATCAGCGTGGCTGGCGGCACAGGGAAGGGGAGCCCCGTGGCCACCCCACCCCCTGCGGCCGCTATATCCAGATTACCCACCAGCATGGGGGCAAGCGCAACTGGCGCGCGTGCGAGTGACAGCAGGCAGCACGCCGTGGACTTGAACGACGTGCGCGGCGGCCACCTGCTGTGGAGCGTGGTCAATGACCATGCGGTGGACGGTGTGGCGCAAGCCAGCAGTGAAGCCGGTCGCCAGGACGAGGGCAGCGCACAGGATAGCCTGGGTCCATCCATTGCCTTTGAACGATCTGCGGCGCCACTTGTCGCACAGGAAGGGCCAGTAGGTCAACCGGGGCAAGGCATGTCGCCGCAACAACACCCGGGCGTGCACCAGCAGCCACCACACCAAGACCGCCGCCAGCTGCACTCGGGCTCCGGCGCCTACTGGTCCGACGTGCCCGAGGGCGACGCCGCGGTGTCCACGGCAGGCGACGGGCGGCTGGAGATGTACCTGGCGCCCCCTGCCAAGGGTGCGCCCCTTCCGCCATTGCTGGTTCTGCGAGGGGTGGAGCTATCGGGCATGGGCAGCCGCGGCATGGCGCGCCGCCCGGCGGTGTACATCGACCCCTCGGTCACGCTTCCGTCCGGGGGGGAGTCTGTGCCGCCCGCTGGCGAAGTGGACGCAAGCACGGCCACTGTGTCCCTGGAAGGGTGCTCCATCCACCACTCTCTCTCGCAGTGCGTGGCGGTGGCGGGGGGAATCGGTGGCGGCTGCGGCCGTGTCCTGCTGGCCGGCAACGTCTGCCACCAGCCGCGTGGGCACGGCATCGCCGTTGGGGCGCCGCCGGACGACGTGTGGACGCCGCTGCCGCCCGAGGGGGTGCCGTTTGAGGACCCTACCGGCGCGGGGGGTAGGGTCCCTGGGGCGTGCGCGGTGGAGCTGCGGCGCAACCTGGTGGTGCGTCCGCTGGCAGAAGAGCGACACCTGGCCCAGCACTGGTCGGACAGTACGCCTGCGGGCATCTTTGTCGACAACGTGGTGCCCCTGCGGGGGGGGTTTGGGGCGCGCTCGCCCAAGGCGGTGGCGCCGCGTGTGTACTTGCGCGACAACGTGGTACTAGCGTCCGCAGGGCACGGCGTCGTCTGGGGCGCGCACGCTGTGGGCGACGCGGGCCACAACACCGTTCACTCCAACGCGCTCATCGGTACGCGCATCGTGTGACGGGGGGCAGCCCCATACCTGCTTACATCATCATGCCCCTGCCACGCAGTCATGGCTTACAAGTATGCATGTTGCCGGGTGAATGCCTTGCAAGGAAATCGAGCCCATGCTCTAGTGCTGCCATCCGCTTGTTGTGGGGACGGTTGCCAGAACATATCTGGCAAAGGCGCTGGCTTCCTTCCCTGCCAATACCACGTTTCGCCTGGCCACTCTTCGAATCTGTTTTCAAATCTCTGCCCGCGCCCACCGGCGCCCTACACCACCCACATCTTCCAACCACCCTTGTTCCTTCCCTCCCCCATCCCCGCAGGCCTGGTCATGGGGTCGCTGCCCATTGTGGCGTCCGCCAGCCGATACAACGTGCTGGCGTCCCCAGGCCGCGCCGCGCTGCCAACCCCCGCGTGGCAGGGTGCGGTGGCGGGTGGCAGCGGTCCTTTGGTGACGGCGTTTGGCAACGGGATGGCGCAGGCGTGCTCGCGCAGCGCTCGCGCCGCGGCGGTCCTTCTCAAGCCCACCACACGCGCGCCCCTTGTGCTGCCCACCGCAGCGGCCAACGCGGCCGCGCCCGTGCGTGACGGTAGGCAGCCCGCCGGCACCTTTGGCGCATGTTGCTCTGGTAGGCAGCACACCTGGACCCTGTACATTGCCGTCTGCGCCTGCCACGCCACCACAACCCTGCACAGACTGGCACAGCACTGCATAGCACTGCACAGCACTGCACAGCACTGCACAGCACTGCACAGCACTGCACAGCACTGCACAGCACTGCACAGCACTGCACAGCACTGCACAGCACTGCACAGCACTGCACAGCACTGCACAGCACTGCACAGCACTGCACAGCATTGCACAGCACTGCACAGCACTGCACAGCACAGCACTGCACAGCACTGCACAGCACTGCACAGCACTGCACAGCACTGCACAGCACTGCACAGCACTGCACAGCACTGCACTGCACTGCACTGCACTGCACTGCACTGCACTGCACTGCACTGCACTGCACTGCACTGCACTGCACTGCACTGCACTGCACTGCACAGCACTGCACAGCACAGCACTGCACTGCACTGCACTGCACTGCACTGCACTGCACTGCACTGCACTGCACTGCACTGCACTGCACTGCACTGCACTGCACTGCACTGCACTGCACTGCACTGCACTGCACTGCACTGCACTGCACTGCACTGCACTGCACTGCACTGCACTGCACTGCACAGCACAGCACTGCACAGCACTGCACAGCACTGCACTGCACTGCACTGCACTGCACTGCACTGCACTGCACTGCACTGCACTGCACTGCACTGCACTGCACTGCACTGCACTGCACTGCACTGCACTGCACTGCACTGCACTGCACTGCACAGCACTGCACTGCACTGCACAGGGGATGGTTTCTCCTGTTGTGTTGGTTGCCAACATGGTGGCTGAATGTGGCCCCCTTGTCCACCTGCCTCCCCTTGTCCACCTGCCTCCCCTTGTCCACCTGCCTCCCCTTGTCCACCTGCCTCCCCTTGTCCACCTGCCTCCCCTTGTCCACCTGCCTCCCCTTGTCCACCTGCCTCCCCTTGTCCACCTGCCTCCCCTTGTCCACCTGCCTCCCCTTGTCCACCTGCCTCCCCTTGTCCACCTGCCTCCCCTTGTCCACCTGCCTCCCCTTGTCCACCTGCCTCCCCTTGTCCACCTGCCTCCCCTTGTCCACCTGCCTCCCCTTGTCCACCTGCCTCCCCTTGTCCACCTGCCTCCTGTGGGCTCATTCGTGGCCCACGGCTGCTCCGCCACTGTGCGCCGCATGTTTCTGCATCCCCCTGTTTCATGGTGGCATGTACCGTGTCTGCCCTCTCACACTTGGTCGGGGGGTGGGGGGGCGATCACAAATACATGTATACCATGTTGGCGATGGTGGCTTGCTATGTTCAACTAGCGCGATGACGGTGATGTATTCCGGGGGCTGTTCTATCTGGTGCCTGCTCGACTCGGTGTGTCTGTTCGAGAGGTGATGCGGCGGTGGCTGGTGCCAGCAGCCACCGGTTACGCCCTTTATCTTGGCAGCAGCGGACTGGTTGAGCAGGTTTCTGGACCATATTCGCCACGCCCTGCGCTTGTCTGTGTATTGGAGGCATGCGCTTGGGCGGCCATGGGATGCCGTGGACAGTGCTGCCCCTTCCCCCTCGCTCTTGCGCCTGCATTGATGTGGCGCCCACCCTCAACCCTCCTGTTTGTTCTGGCATCTCCCGCGCACCATCCATCCCAGAGTGGCGAGTGCCCGTGCTACCGCTGCAGCCCGGCGTGCCCACGCCCATCATCCGCATCGTCAGCAAGCCGCCCCGCCTCACCTACTACTCCCTGGAGGTGCCCCCCGAGGTGGGCGATGTTATGATCGTGATCAAGCCGGTCCCCAGCGACACGGGCCGCGTGGGTGGGCAGGACCTCGTGGTGCTGCTGAACGCCTGGGGCCGCCTGCCCTGCAAGGAGGGGTTCATCGGGTGCGACCCCAACCCAGCCGCCAAGAACAAGAAGACGTATGACTTTGGCAAGGCGCTGCGGCTGGAGGACAACGCGGCGGCGGACCAGTGGATGCACCCCAACTACAACCACGGGACGTGGTACCTGGGGGTGGGGGGGGAGGACTCGTCCTTCACCATCGAGTATGTGCGCTTTGGAGGTGAGGCTCACGAGGGATTGGACAGTCGCGCGAACGCCCTCGCGTGTGCCGTAATAATGGATGCGCGTGTGCCGTAATAATGGATGCGCGTGTGCCGTAATAATGGATGCGCGTGTGCCGTAATAATGGATGCGCGTGTGCCGTAATAATGGATGCGCGTGTGCCGTAATAATGGATGCGCGTGTGCCGTAATAATGGATGCGCGTGTGCCGTAATAATGGATGCGCGTGTGCCGTAATAATGGATGCGCGTGTGCCGTAATAATGGATGCGCGTGTGCCGTAATAAGGGATGCCGGTGTGCGAGGGCTTGTCAGAAGCACCTCATGAGACACACTTCTAGTTTTGTTGCTACAGCCTGCGTTATTCGGCCACCACGAAATGATGACACAGTCCATGCCTCCCTGTGGCCTGACAAGGGATGGCAGGTGCATTCGAAGCCATGGCCGCGCGTTGCCCCGCTCAATGATGGCCACCCTTGTGACGGCACCTGCTGGGCTGCCATGTGTGTGCCCCGTCTGTCAGCACTCTAGCGTCGACAAAGTACGCATTTGTTGCACCCTCGGCTGTGTTCCACCATACCTGCCTTCGGATGCTTGTATGCCTGCCTTACAGTGTGCCAGGTTTGACCCCCTGCAATTATGCCTGTTTGACTGCTGTGAACCTGTTTATTGCTCCACCGCCGTCATTTCCCATTCATCGCTTCACCGCCGTCATTCCCATTCATCGCTCCACCGCCGTCATTCCCATTCATCGCTTCACCGCCGTCATTCCCATTCATCGCTCCACCGCCGTCATTCCCATTCATCGCTCCACCGCCGTCATTCCCATTCATCGCTTCACCGCCGTCATTCCCATTCATCGCTCCACCGCCGTCATTCCCATTCATCGCTCCACCGCCGTCATTCCCATTCATCGCTTCACCGCCGTCATTCCCATTCATCGCTCCACCGCCGTCATTCCCATTCATCGCTCCACCGCCGTCATTCACACGAGTTCTCTGCTTCCGTGGGCTGGTGGCATGACGTTGGTTGCGCAGAGTGCAAGAAGGGCCAGAACGGCTTCTGGATCGCGCACCAGCACAGCTCTGCACGCTACAAGTGTGTCGGTGAGTGGCAGGCTGTGTGACCGGGACGATGCCACTGGATTAGTAATGGCCGCAAACATTGAAGCGGCTGCATACTGCAATGGGCATGCTGATACCATTTGTGATATAACAAGTGGAGGAATGGTTCCTTTTTTCTGCCACGTCCACGGGTTGCACCAGAAACTGTTCGTGTGTCGTTCTATACCTCTTGCCATTGGCGTATGCTGAGGCAAGCGCCCCTTAGCCTGATTTTCCTCAGCACGCATGCCTGCTCGCTGACCTCCCCTCCCCTCACCAGCTGCCTCTCTCCAGTCAAATTACTTCAACCCCTTCCTGTCACCCGCGGCCGCCCCGCTGGCCCCTCACTTTCTTCTCTCTTGGTGCGTGGCCTTGTTACCAACCCACCCACCCCACCCAGACGTCATCCCGCTCCCACTCAACCAGCCGCTGCACGGCCTCCAGCTGCGCGGCAAGCAGGGCATGTACTTCTACTTTGACGCGCCGCCCCGCGTGAGCCAGCTGTACGTTATGGTCAACAAGACATCGGCCACCACGCGCTCGCAGATCGTGTTCCAGGCGCGCAGCGGCGTCATCCCCAACTACAAGGACGTGGACGGGGCCACGTTCCGCGTCAACGGCGTCACGGGCGCGGACATGAGCGACAGCGATGTGGTGCCTGAGGCCGTCTTCTCCTTTGGTGCGGTGCATGGGATATCGCTATCTTAAGATATCCCGTATTTTTAGTTGGCTATCGATGATGTCGCTATAGTAGAGTTGATATCTTTTCTAATGACTGTTGCCGTGTCTGCTGACGTAGTACGGCTCCGGCACAAGGCAACCTCTATGTTGTTATAGTGTCTGCTCCTTTGGTGCGGTGCGCCAGGATAATGTTGTGGTGTTTCCTTGTTTGATGCGGCGCGCTGGCACATTGCACAACGCCCGCTTCGTCTTGTGTTGTGCCTAGCGGCGGCTGCATATAGCATGGGCTTGCCCGGGTGCCGATGGCGCTTGTTATCTCCCTCCCTGTTGTCGACGCGGTACCTTCATCACGTGGCAGTGCCAGTGATGGTATTTGACATTAACCTGGTCCCCTTCAAATAGCCTTCAAGTAGCGAGCACAAGGGCTTGAGGGGAAAGGTTGGTGGAGGGGTTATTGCAGCTCTGTTCCTGCATCGAGCACGGTTGCTAGTGCACCGGGGAAGCCATGTGGCGTCGTTATTCCTCAGCCACGTGCAGCGCATGATGCTGACGCCTGCTACCGCTGTGCGACGGCTGGGGTCCCTGGCCCGGGTCGCATAGGCACCCTCCTACCCCCCTCTCCTGCTCCCCTCTCCTTCCCCCCTCTCCTGCTCCCCTCTCCTGCTCCCCTCTCCTGCTCCCCTCTCCTGCTCCCCTCTCCTGCTCCCCTCTCCTGCTCCCCTCTCCTGCTCCCCTCTCCTGCTCCCCTCTCCTGCTCCCCTCTCCTGCCCCCCTCTCCTGCTCCCCTCTCCTGCCCCCTCTCCTGCTCCCCTCTCCTGCTCCCCTCTCCTGCTCCCTCTCCTGCTCCCCTCTCCTGCTCCCTCTCCTGCTCCCCTCTTCTGCTCCCCTCTTCTGCTCCCCTCTTCTGCTCCCCTCTCCTGCTCCCCTCTCCTGCTCACCTCTTCTGCTCCCCTCTCCTTCCCCCCTCTCCTGCTCCCCTCTCCTGCTCCCCTCTCCTGCTCCCCTCTCCTGCTCCCCTCTCCTGCTCACCTCTTCTGCTCCCCTCTCCTGCTCCCCTCTCCTTCCCCCCTCTCCTGCTCACCTCTTCTGCTCCCCTCTCCTTCCCCCTCTCCTGCTCCCCTCTCCTGCTCCCCTCTCCTGCTCCCCTCTCCTGCTCCCCTCTCCTGATCCCCTCTCCTGATCCCCTCTCCTGCTCCCCTCTCCTGCTCCCCTCTCCTGCTCCCCTCTCCTGCTCCCCTCTCCTGCTCCCCTCTCCTGTTGGCCTCTGGTGTTTGCCTTGACCCGCGTGGACGTTGTGCGCTTGCGGAGCAGCAGCTTGTCGATGATCCGCGACGCCAATGCTCAAGGGTGTTGCGTTTGCTCACGTTTCCGGGTGGCAAGTGATGGGTGGCCGACACATGGCACTCTTCCCCACCTAATGGACGCCCATGCCCTTGCTCAGTGCCGCCTCCCCGCCCTGTGCTTGGCCCTACGCTGTATGCCGCCTTCGGCATATGCCTCCTTGGTCACGTGAACCTCGTCGTGCGCTCCCTCGCCTCAGTGCGCCGCAACCTGGACAGCGGCCGCTACTACATCGCTGTAACCCAAGTGACCACCTCGTACTACTTTGTGGACGTGGCCAATGCAGTCACCACCTTCTCCATCACCGCGGCGGTCGATGGTGCGTGTGTGCATGCGTGGCCTATGCTGGTAGTGTTGGGTGGGGGTGGGGGTGGGAATGGGGTTGGGGGTGGGGTGGGGATGGGGATGGGGATGGGGGTGGGGGTGGGGGTGGGGTGGGGGTGGGGTGGGGGTGGGGTGGGGGTGGGGTGGGGGTGGGGTGGGGTGGGGTGGGGTGGGGTGGGGGGGGTGGGGGTGGGGGTGGGGGTGGGGGTGGGGGTGGGGGTGTGTCTTGCCGTGTGTTTCTGCTTCGTGCGTAGTCCCCACCGCGCAGCCCAGTACCTGGCGACCTGCCCCTCGTGTGGGGCAAGTGTCCAGGCAAGGGGAACGGCTGGCCAAGTGTCCAGGCAAGGAACCACTGGGATGAGGCCGGGCTGGCCACATGTGCCATGGTTGCCATTCGAGGACGCATGCGACCAAGGGGAGCCGCTTTCTGACCGTTTGGTTCTGCTGGCTACTTCCCTGCCCCGACCAAACATGGTTGGCATGGCATCACCTTTCCCGTTGGCAGGCTCCGTGCCATGTGCCCCGCGCTTGTCTGAATCGGCGAACGTTGCCTGTTTCATAACTTTGATTGCTTTGCTACCATTGGTTTGAGGGCGTTGCCGAAGCACCGCCTTCAACCACGTCCCCTCGTACGCTCCCTTTGGCCTCCTGTTGCCCGCGTTGCTTATACGTGCGGTAACTGTCACGGTGGCCTCACCCGTGGCAGCCGCTTTTGCCAGATGACCGATGTCTCCAGGTTTGGGATATGAACGCGACACAGGCACGAGCATCTTCATTTCATGACTACTTATTTCACGATTCTCTGATTCCCAAGTTGGTTAGTTGGTAGGTCCCAGGGTTGTGGTTTGGGGCTGGACAGGCTGGAATGGTGAGGAGCTTGTTCCCGTGCAACGCTCTAGTAGCTTTCTTCGTTGTTCTTTCGGGTTCTTGGTGGCTCTTTTCTGTGTGCGCGTTGCAACACCCGCGGCCGCGCATGCACACAAACGCGGCATACCCCTCGCCATCACGCCTGACGCGGCCTGTGCTGCGATGTGACGCGTGATGGCCCATGTCAACCTTGGTACGCACTCCCCGCAGCCTGTGGCCCCGAGAAGATGTCGGACACCTACTACTTGCCGCCGCACCACGAGGAGGACCTGGTGCGCGCAGCACGCACCAAGCCACCCTGCAAACCGTGCAACCAGGGTAAGGCCCGCACACAGCACGCTGGCACTGCACGTGGGTCCCTGGCCTGCAGGTTACAGGTGGTGCAACAGGTTATGCAAGGGGCCATGCAAGTGGTTGTGCGTGTTAGTGGGACGCCCGACAGCGGCAGTAGTGGCGGGCGCCGCATTTTGGAGGTGTGCCAAATTGTGCCAGGGCGGCGGAGGCATCTACATACGGTAGATGACAATATGGTAGATGACCAGGGGGGCAGTTGCAGGCACGGTGACGGACGCAGTGGCGTGTTTGGAGGCGCGGGAGCCACCTGCTTCCCCGTCGCCCTTGCATTTCTGTTGCTTGCAACTAGCGTACCTGCTTGCGAGGCCGCTCTCTGCGTTTGGGTGGTCCATGGCGGCGCACCTGTGCTTATGCACGGCAGTTTCCACCAGGCCTCCAGCACACGGTGTGGGGGGGGTGAGTCCTTGGTGGCTTTGCAGCATGTTGCTAGCAATGTTAGCAAGTCCATGTTAGCAAATTAATGCTAGCAAGTCGTCGCACAGTGGGTGCCACGGCACCAGCTTGGCCCGCCTGCAGACCCTGCCCACGGCTGGTCCTGGCGGTGCGCCAAAACGAGCTCTGCGTGCGCCCCCCTTGTCGCTCGCATGCCACCTGCGCTGCTTCCATGGCCCCACGCTTGCGGACGCTGAGTGGATGTGTGGATCCTTATTTGCGGCACGCTGCGGCCTCATAGGGCGGGCTGCGCACTCTCTCACCTTGCTCCTAAGAAGAAATGTTGATTTCTGCGTGGTTTTGACTCTCTGTACTGGATCTCTGTGGTCATGACCCCACTGGCCATCACCCCAGATGTGCACTACATCCCCATGGACAGCACCTACCGCGGGGTGCAGCAGCGCGTCGGCCTGTCCCCTGAGGGCGGGCAGCGCGCGGGGTACCAGCGGCTCTTCCGCCTCACCGTGCCCCACCTGGCACCCTACCTGAATGTGACCGTCCAGCTATCGGCGCCCGACGGCTTCCCCCTGTCTGCCATGCTCTACCTCACACGCGGCAACCTGCCCACCCTGGTGGATGCGGAGGACTACTTGTTCTGGACGTTTGACTACTCGATGGAGCTCAAGGCCGAGGCCGGGGGGGCTGCCGCGGGGTCGTTCCAGGTGTCGTATCGGGAGCTGTACGGCCACTGGGGGGACTGGTACGCGGTGCTGCAGTGGAGTCAGCTGGCGGAAGGGCATCCGTTTGCGATACGGGTGGAGGCGGGGGGTAAGCGACGGGGACCCCCAGTGGGGAGGGGAGGGGGTGGCCGTGTGGTGTAGGGAAGGGGGGAAAAGAGGGGGGGCGTGGTTTAATGGCGGTGCGTGGGGAGAAGGGGGTGGGCGATGGGAGGAAGGGTGGACAGCAGTTATTGGGCATATGGGGTGGGCTCTGGCTTTGGGGGGTGGGGGGGCTGGGGGGCTGGGGGGGGTAGGGGGGTGGGGGGCTGGGGGATGGGGGTGGGTGGGGGTGGGGTGGGTGGGGGTGGGAAATGTTCTAGGCTGTGGGGGGGTTGTGGGGGTGGCGAATGGGGACATATCCGGATCCCTGCCGCAAGCTTTGCCTGCCTGCACCTGGTGCAGCCTGCCCATGCGTCTCCCGTAGCTGGTGCTTCAGGATCATGTCACTGTTCTTAAAGAGAGATTCTATAAAGATCGCATGTCGATGTTCCGCATTTTGTGGATCCCATGGTGGCGTCAGGTTCATTTCAATCTGGGGGCTCCATTCACCACCGCCATCAACATCTGGTGGCGTTAGGTTCAACCGCCTGCTATTCAGCACCAGTAAGGGGACAGCTGCGGCTTCATGATGAGGCAAAGCGTGTATGTGCTGATGTGGCAGTGCCTCGTTGATGACCGATGTGACGGTCGGGGGTCTGGGGATGGGGTTGGGGGTTGGGTAGGGGTTTAGGTGGGGGGGTTATGCGGGCATATGGCTGGAAGGGAAACGGAAAGCCAAAGATAAGACGTGCTGTTTTTTTAATACTCAAAAGAAAGTGCAAAAAGAGCAAGGGAAGTCTGCTTGGGCTGCGTGCTGTGCCCATGGTGTGCTGTGGCCGTATGGTGCTTCCATTCCTCGCATCGAACGTGTCATCACTCCGCCTGCACCGGCCATGTCCTGTGGGGATGGTTTGGTGGCGGCGCAAGACCCACCAAAGTCCCAATGGCGTCACCTGATGCTAACCGCCCGCGCGAGGTACCACCTTGCTCCCACACAGGTTCGCCCCAGGGTGGCGGTGCATGCCCGGGCACGCCCCCCTGCTCGGGCAACGGCGTGTGCTGGGACATGGATGGGCGTGTCGGATGCCAATGCTCCGACGCATGGGAAGGAGACGCCTGCGACGTGCGGGGTAAGGCAGGGCCGAGGCATTTTCTCTCAGGGTGGCCTGTGCTGATGGTCGCTGCTTCCTGTTTCATTCAGGGCCAGAGGCAAGGGCATGGGTCAGGAGCAATGGAGTGTGGTGGGTCGCTGGGGGGTATTAGCCTCGTGCAGCGCGCTGTGCTGGCCAGTGGGGAGGGGCTGGCATGTCACAACGGGGTCTGATAATGCCGGTTGAATCGTCCTCGTGCAAGGAGTCCCGTTCTGGTACAAGTCTTCATGGCCGGGCGCTGCAGACCCCCGCCCTCCCTGGCCCTGCCTGGACGTGGGCAGATGAATCTTGTACAAGGTCATGGTCATGGGGTGTAAAGTTGGGCACCAGCAGGCCGTGCAAGCGTGACCACCCATCGTACATGCTGCCCCCTTGCTCCTGGCCTGCCCTAGCCCTCCTGAATGTCATGCCAGGGACCCCGGCCCGCCGCCTTCCCCCGTGGGTGCATGTCTGCGCGCTGCCATGATGCCATGCCTGCGCGCTGCCTGGCCGCGCCTTGCGAGGATTCCCCTTCACCCCTTACTCACCGTGCGGTCGGTTTGTGACCCCTGGGGCCCCTCACCGCGGCCATGCCTGCCATTTGTTCCTGCAGCCACCAACCCACCGCTTGGCGAACCCTCGCCGCCTCCATCCCTATCCAGCAGCGCGGCCTCCTGGTCGCCACCACAAGACCTGATGAACATCCCCTGGAACGCGGCGCAGCCCTGGGGCGTGGGCGGCGACTGCCTGGGCGCAGACTTTCGCTCGATGACGTACGAGCAGCAGATTGCTGCCATGCTGGCGTCGGTCACCGACTACTCCGCGGCCAAGACCGCTGCCGAAGCGCGCCAACAGCTGCTGGCGGACGCCCGCGCGGGGCAGGAGGCAGCGGTGAGGGCCAGGGAGCAGGCATCTTCCCTGCAGGCGCAGCTGGAGGAGGAGCGGGCGGCGCGGGCGGCGCTGGAGGCCACAGTGGCGCAGTTGAGGCAGCAGGTGCGGAACGCCACGGCGGCGGTAGCGGCAGCCAGCAAGGATGCGGCGACGGTGACGGACAAGGAGGTGGAGGACAGCGATGACGGTGGGTGAACATCGATGAGACGGAAGGGATGGGTGCATGGGCCCACGCCATCGTGTGCCTGATGGCTTCCTCCCCTGGGTGCCTGCCTCTTGGCTGCTTGCGAAGGCTCTTGGGTCCTTGTCCACCAAAGGACATGTCGTCTCCTGGCTGTGTTTGTACTGTGTGTGGGCGTGTGTCGGGCATTGGTTTTCCTTTACTTGCACATACCCTTGTGGTTTGTTTGGGCGAGCGTCGCGTCTCCTCCTTGGTGTGGGGCTGGCCCTGAGAAAGGAAACCACTCCTCGGTCCAATGATGCTAACCGCCGGTTGTGCCTGCCGCGCTGTGTCGTGCAGGCTGGAAGCCGCGCCTGCTGCGTGCGGCGGTGGTGGCCATCAGTGTGCTGGTGCTGCTGGTGCTGGCGCTGCTCATTATGCCCTACGAGGCCGCGTGGGGGGAGCGCGCACGCACGCTGGCCTCCCTGGCAGGGGGGTCGCCCAAACCCCGCTACTCACGCCTGGTGGATGGTGAGGCGGAGGTGGGGGGTGCGCGGGGGGGGGAGCGGGGCCGGCTACTAGCGCACCGAAGTGATTTGCTGGAAGTGGCTGACAGTGACACAGACCCAGGGGATGCCGGCGAGGCATCCCAGCATGGGCGTGGTGACGTGGTTGTAGAAATGGAGGGGCAGGGCGTAGAAGTGGGCGCACCCGCGTTAGGGGCAAGCAGTCGGCGAGCAGACAAGGGGAAAGGGGCGGCAGGCAGCACGGGCAGGGCAGATGTCATCACGGCCGCGATGAGAGAGGATGAAGAGTATCTGGCGCAGCGAATCGATGATTCACTTCCTTCGCCATCAGATGCGCCGTTGGCAGGGGACACCCAGGTGGAGCTGATTCCTCTAATGGGCCAAAGCAAACGTAGATGAATATTTTAGTTTTGTTTGGCGCCAGGAGCGGTGCTTAACAGATACGTAGCTTTAGATAGGTACAGGAATATTTAGTTGTCTCACTTAATAGGCAGTCTATCAGGCCAATAGTAAGCTAAGTAAGTAAGTACTTGCGTGTCATGCGCAAAGGCATGCTACGGAGTACTATGCTAATCTCATTAGAAAAAATAATTACACAAAAGTTTAACCCATAGTCCGGAAACAGGGCGATATATCGCCCTGTTTGACCCCCGGTGGCGCGGCGCTCAATTCCGGGAGCGCCGCGCCACCTGTGACGGATGTCAGTGGTCCGGTGGGTCTGGGAACACTTAAGGACGAAGGTGATGCATAGGTTTGGGGGTAATATTCGCCATAGCCTGGTAAATACAACGTGTATTGAGACAGTATCACGTGACTTTGGCGGGAAATTTTCACTCGCGCGCGCGCGTAACGAGATATGGCTGCTAGCGTGCCGTTATCAAGGAAATTTTGCGTCTCGCGGCTTGTAATGGTTCAGAATGTTGCTCAGAATGATGATGCGTGATTTTCGTAGGTCAGGGGTGGCCAGATGTATAGCATTGGTAAAATACAGGTAGGACATTACTGCTTTCTTGGTCGTCAGTACCAGATGAGTAATGGCATGCCATATTTCGATTTTCTTCTTATGGCCCGGCAGTCTGCGCCAGCCCGAGCACCCAGGTTTGGTACGGGACATCCGCAGCAGCGTCCCTGTGAATTCGGATGCGTTTATAGGTCATCTTTGCACAGAACATCAACCTGGTAATCATGTCGGATGCATGCATTATGCGGCTATGGCGGCCTATGCCTGGAAAGCATTAGCCAGTGTGAGATATGAGGGTCCCGGCCAGCAGAACCCGGAAAGGTCGTGATCAAGCCAGGTACGGCAACGTGTTTGCATGTCGTTTGCACGGGAATCTGTCGTTTATACATCCATTTTACACGAGTGTATCAGTGCCTCTTGCAGCAGGTTTCCATGCCTGCTGTATGAGTGCTATTAGCCCCAAATCTGCTCAGTTTGTGGTGTTTCTTTGGAGGATGCCATTCCGTTAGTGCTGGTTTAGCACTTCTTTGTTTCCCAGCACTTTTTACAGTCCTATGTGGCTGTATACAATGCATAAGTGTGTGGCATTTCATGGATGGCTGCTTACGCGCGCGTAACCCACACACGTAAGTGAGCGCATTATATAGGTCAGATGGGCTATCCGTGCGGTCTGACCCAAGGAAAGCATGGTGGCACTATCTACTGACATTGTCCAACCCCAGAATAATTTTTTAGAACCCTCCCTGCAGGGGTAAACTACTAAGGGGATTTCCCTTGCCTGAAAATGATCGTCTTTTGTCCAACTTTGGCAGTAAATATCTTGCAAAGCACTGAATGGACTCGGGATATTATTGCATTTTCTGAAAGCCCTTGAAGTGTAGATACTCCTAGCACCTTGGTTGGGGGTATTTGGAGTTGTGGCCTATGAGTTATGATTTTTTCCATTTTCAGGGGTCTAAAAATGCCAAAAACCCATTCCCGGACTATTAAACAAATATCGTCCGCATCATTCCCCAACCATTAAGGGGAGGTGGCACCCCAAAAACCTTAAAACTTGACCCATGCTAATATCACTTGAATTTCAGTTTCACCATGCTAAATTATGATTGGGGGCACTAAATAAGATCTCTAGTGAGTTGTCCATGCACTTGTTGGGGGTACTACCCCCACATTGAATTGAATTGAATTGAATTGTAACATAACTCCGTTGGGAGTATATGTAGCACACAGCCCTTGAGAGGGGGGCATATGGCCTATCATACATCCTAAGCTACTTCCTGCAAGGGTGGGGATGTAAAGGACCCTTGCTCTAGGTGCACCAGGGCACTTGCATCCCATGATCTTCAAGCTATGCCCAGCGAAGGGGGAGCCTGTCATGGGGGGGAAGAGCAGCATAGCTATACAAAGAAGCTAGGGCATGGCGTCTCAGCAGAGAGTTACTCCCTGCATGGGCACAACATAACTAAATAAAGCTAGGCATCATCTGGGGTGTGGCTCATCATAGGCACACATGTACATGATTAAGGAAAGCGCGTGGCTTAGCTAGGATAGTGCCTCTAGGAGGCGTACATGTACATGGCCACGGTCTATCTATTCTGCACTACTACTGCTGTATTCCCCTAAGCTGGGGCGTCTGGAGTCGCTGGGGCCGCGGGGGGGGGGGGTCGCCTGCCAGGGCTTGTGGCCGACGTAGATGGCCGCCCCCTTCCAGTACACCGGCTGGCCCGCCTTGGTCTGCCGGAGCTGGAGGTAGATCGGCCATAGCTCCCGTCGCCGTTGTTGCTGCGCCAGGGTCAGGTCGTCATCAAGGGTGAAGAGAGTCTTCTCGAGCCGCTTGCGGCGTCTGAGAAAAGAAATCTTGTCCGCCGGGGTCTTAAAGGTGAGAAGGAGCGGGGGCGGCCCTGCCTTACCCCGCGCGCGGGGAAGGCGCCCCCACATATATGCCAATATTGCGCTATAAATAGAAAAAGACGCTAATTAGGGCTATGTATGCCCCAGCCCATGCACTCATTTGTTGGCAAAAAAAAATGTAGCGTCTATAGTTCCCTGGCGATCACGCTGGACGACGACTTGACCCTGGCCCAGCAACAGCGGCGACGCGAGCTATGGCCGACCTACCTTCAGCTCCGGCACAGCGCAGGGGGGAAGCCGGTATACTGGAGGGGGGCGGTCATCCACGTTGACCACAAGCCCTGGCAGCCCCCTCCTGCCACCCCAGACTAGGGAATTCATACCAGTAGTGTAGATTAGTCAGGCTTAGCCTAGCATGTGGCCCACGCGCACGTGCGCCCATAATGGCCCCCATGGATATTGTCTACAGAATTTAGCCAAGCCCTGCCTATAACGGGACCCCCATGGATGTTGCATTAAGAATTGAGCCATGCTATGCCATGCAGAGAGATGCTCTCTGTCGAGAAGCCATGTCCTAGCTCTTGTATAGCCATGATGATCTTCCTCCCTCACAGGCATGCTCCCCCCTTACCCGGGCATAGCGTGATAGACCATGAGGGTGCAGGTGCCCTGGTGCACCTAGAGCAGGGGAAGCTTACATTCCCACCCTTGCATGAAGTAGCCTAGAATGTATGATAGGCCATATGCCCCTTCTCTGGGCTATGTGCTACATATACTCCCAACGGAGTTATGTTACAATTCAATTCAATTCAATAGTTCCCTGAGTTTGTAGCTTGCTGAGCTATTTACATCATGAAAATGACAAAACCTTGAACAGTTATTAATTTCCCCGCAAAAGTACCCTTTTTTTACCGGACATTGGGAATAAACATGTCATAAACACTTCAGATTAGGCAACAAAATGTAGCGAAAATCCGGCTATCAGGGGGACAGCAGTGGTCCAAGTCCCAGGTCATTCCGACAAGTCTAGCTCAAGTTATTGCGTTTGGCGCGTTAGAAAAAAATGCCCGCTAAAACAGAAAATGTCACTATTCAGCCCTTGTAAGCATCCTGCACAAGGCAGGCAGGGCAAAACCAATCCCCCTTGGGCTCCTTAGTCAACGGGGGGTCAGCGCAGCACCCATGCAGTCCTCCCTTGCACCCGAATGTGCTGCACAGCAGGAAAGGGACACCGTCAATTTCATCCGGGGACGCACATGCAAGGCAAGGAATATATCAACATCATTCTCATCATCACTGCTACCTTCCCCATCGTCCCCCTGCCCCTCCCTTTGCATCACGTCGTGGCAGCCACCCTTAAAACAGGTCATTCCGACAAGTCTAGCTCAAGTAATAAGGTTATGCGTGCTAAAACCTGAACATAAGCTTAAGGGGGGGTTTCTTTGTATATGGCCACTTAGGCATGCTGTTTTCCATCCAAAAAGCCAGAAAGCATGCCCCACTCGATCACAAAACATAAGCAAATGGCTAGGCACCACATCTGCCCTCACCTGCCCTCGGCATGGCCAACCTTGCCAGCGCAAGCATAGCAACACGATTGCTAGGCATACATTCCAAGAGAGCATACACTATTTTCTACTCAAGGTTACCATGTAAACTTCATGCCAAGAACTCAGCAAATATATGATCAAAAGCACATATCAAAGAGACAACCAGCGCAGTACATATAGTTAACTCTAGCACACTGATGACGACACATGCTCAAGGTTGGTGGGGGTCACTGTGGCACGCACTGATGGGTTTCCTAGACGACCACTCACCACCTGACGAGGCGCTAAGGACCACTCAGAAAGCAAGTAAACACAATCACACTTTACATGCCATCAACATGGATCAAATCCAGGCTGAATATGTTATGAAGTACAAAGGGGTAGCCACGCACCTCATACTCCTTCGACCGTCCCTCGAGCATGGCCAGACTTATAAGTACGTGAATAGCAATAATGATGATGGCACTAACATGCATTACCAGCATTTTCTATGTTTCTCCCAGGTTAGAATGTAAGGGTTATGCCAACCAAGCTTACCAGCACAGCAACAACTCCTTAACTGCCCTACCCGACATGGGCAACAAACTGGAACTATGGAGGGCAAGGAACCAAGGAGATCATGGCATACAAAGCTTGCATGCAGTCAACCATGTCAACCATGGTTGGCTCAGCACATTGCTGTCTTGTCACATCATCATAACAAGGAAAGCTCAAATAAACCAATGATGGCAGCTATCTACATGCAGTCCCACAAATGCAATATCTCCAACATGATCGTCGATAAAAAAACTTCCTTCCCTGCACGATAAATGCAAAGAAACCAGTGGCGGCCGTTCAGCTTCTGACCGCTGTGATGCCGCTGCGAGGAAAGGGTGCGTCACTATCACACAACAAGAAGCGTCCATACGCACAACATCCTTGCCAGAACACGTGCTATGAAATCCCTTACGCCTTCCCTAGGATCTATCGGCTGAGACTGAAGCGGATTTGATCAAGACATCAACGAAAACAAGCTAAAGCTGCCAGGTATTCGTCAACACGACGGCGAGCAACGGAGAGTTCACTGGCGGAAACTGACCAAAACGAACGCAAAAAACTTCGAACGATGAGCTCTTCGAAGAAAGAACTGATAATAGATAACATTCGCCACAAATCTATACCTTGCCCTCGTAGATCCCTCGCCCAGGCGCGCAACAACGGCCGTTCTTCCATGGAAGGTTCCGACATGCACTGCGCAGGCCTGAAGAAATACTTACCGAGAATGGCCGAAAATGTAGCAAAAAGCACCCGTTCGGTTTAGAATTCGATGCTACCGATAAGAATGCATCCTTCACGGTCAAAAAGACCCCCAAAACTGAGAATTTACTGCCGCAATCACGAATTCTATTTTATTCCGCGCGACCAAAAAATGCAGATTCCCCTCCATGCCGATGGCAGTAAAAAAAAGCAGCGATATTGTAAACCAGCCACTTGCCGCCGCAACCCAACATCATTAAATCATCGTCTTCAACATCCAAGCATTCTTTTTGCATTTCTCTACCCCTACATTGCTAGTTTCGCCTAAACGCAGTCGCCATGGCCACTTCCGCAAGTGGTGCGCGCACGGAGCACCCACTTTTCACGGTACGGCCGGTGCCGCGAATTTTTTCGCGCGGAAAATATTCGGCGCGCCACGTCCCCTTAAGCACTAGATGGGGATGTAATCCTCATCCGAGCTGTCCTCTACTGTAATGGCAGACGAGGCGGTAGTGTAGCGGCTATATATGCTCACACGGGACACTAAATTTGCACCGGCACAGGGCCCCTGTACTGCCCCGATGCCCTGGATCGTTTATAGTAAGACGGGTCCGATTGAGCACCCCGTGGCATGCCTGTAGCATGAGGGAAGGGGGCGGTCTCTGCCCCCCTACCCGCTGTGCACACTCAGATATTAAAAGCACTTAGGTGCTCCGTGACTCCCCAACGGCCCGAGCACGTGTTTAATCAAAACAGCCCTATCTAACGCCCACCTCCTCCACTTGGGGGGGGGGAGGGGGCTGCCCACAGGTTCAGGCTGATGGGCCTTGACATTTGACAATGGTTTGCCATCTCCCAGGCGCTTGCCCTGCATAGCGGTCCAAGCGAGGGAGAGAGAGTGAATGCGATGCTCAACCTGGGCTGGGACTAGCTATTAAGGTCGATGACAGCAGCTGATGCGTGTATGTGAAGGCTGGGCCACCCTTCCTGGGGATGTCCTTAGGTCTAGGCCGTGCATGTTATAAGAGATGCCGCCCGGGCTGGCCTACCCGCAATTGGCCAGCCAGACCAAGCTTGAGCGGTATCCACCTGGCTTGTTCTAGCAAGATGTCCTACAGATGCTATTCTACGATATCTAAGTTCGTTGGAAATACGGGGATACCCCTGTACAGAGACTTGAGTGACCGATGGGTGGAAAATCCTACATTCAAAGCCTGCAGTAGCATCCTGAAGCCCATGAGGATGACAGATGCAGCCAAAGCGTAGACGTGTTAAGGGCGGAACCTGACTCCGCGTTCCACATACACAGGAGAGATGAAACAGGATTACTGTAGTGTAACAAGACTTTGATTCCACGTAAACTACAGCCTCCCAGGTAAGGCACAGCTTACGAGCAAATGAACTTGAGCAGGCACTAAGCATATGAATAAGATGTGCTACTAAAGCACATCGCGTGTGTATCATGTGCCACGTTCCTTTCCAGTGTGGCCCCAGCGCAGACATACACATGGTTGTCTCCTTGATACACATCCATCCACCCACACGGATGCGCATGTACCCCGCAACGCGCAGTTGTCAATTGTCCCGGGCACAGGTGGACTCGTCACGGACACGCCCAAGGCCCCCGTATGGCGGGTGTGCGCACCGAGCGTTGGAAGCACGCTGTCCCGAAATTCCGAGCAAGTAAGTTCTGACACACCAACGTGAACAGCAAAAAGACCAACATGATTGACATGCTAGATTGTTGCTAAACGAATGAATGAGTGGCGCCCACCACGCGCGTTGGCCTATCTCAAGTGTCTCACGCCTGTCTGGCAACTCAGTAACCACGTGCATCTCTGCCCGTGCTCACCGTAAGTCGGTAAGTACTTGAGTGAACAGGTACATAACTACTCGCATCTGCATCCAGGTCTTGAAGTAGCGCTGCGCCCAACCCAGCATCCCAGGGGTCGGTTGTGGGACACGTGTCACCACGGTAACGGTGGCGCAGGATCCCACGGCCTTGTCGCAGACTTGAGCGTCGTTGCTGCGCCCGGACGGTGGTCTGCAGGCGAGCCGACCCTTGCGCGGCAGTACCTTGCACTGGAAGGCGGCAGGCAGGGAGATGGAACGGCCATGAACCCTTTTCACCGCCTTCCCATCCAACCCTCTTAATGCTCTGCAGACGAGGCCACGGCTTTCGCGACAATCTGCAGCGCCTCGGAGTAGCGGTCGGTGCACCGTACGAGGCACGTCTGCTCGCTACTGCTCAGGCTGCTGCCGGGGCGGGTGACGCACTTCTCGAAGCATTTGTCACGCACGGTCTGCTCAGGTGGCACCAAAAAGCATGGATCCACGACAAAAGAAAAGTTCGATGACACAACGTCACTTCAAAAGTCTTGCTTCGTGCTACGGTATGGTTACACGGTATCCAACCATTGGCAAGATTCGGGACAGGAATCCGGGAGCCACATCTGATATGGACACAGACACGGCATTATAAACGCAAAACTTAAACCGAGAGCCTCCCCCGAGGGGCAAGCCCCACAAAAGCATTAGGTGTTCCCCACTAGATTCCAACAATTGACAATAATGCTCTCGATATTATCTGCTGAGCTAGTTTGGCAGGGAGTTACCTCCAGCAACTCGGCCATCATCTGCGTCGCCATTTGCTTCCTGACTTGATCCATCAAGGTTGCACTGTCGACACTACCAGCTCCACTGTTGAAAGCCATAGTTGCAGAAAGAACTGCCCGGGTGTTGCTGGTGAAAATTGTATGGTCTGCAGCCCTGAAATTCTTCTTGTGTTGGCTATGCAGACACCAGCAGGGGTTCGCTATTTGTGAGGCAGTTATCACTTATCAGGAGTTCGCTATATGTGAGTCAGGTAGACGAAGGTTGGCAAAGCGAAGCGTTGCAACACAACGTGCGAGAGGCAAGGCATGAGGTTGTACATTCCCAATGCCTGTTGCTTCGTTGCAGGCCATGAAACCTACTGCTATGTTCTTGTGCTGCCTGGCGCCACGTATACATCCGAAGAACAAGGGGAACAGGACGGGAAAGTAATTTTTCAGTTCAGTTCAGTTCAGTTCAGTTCAGTTCAAAATTTTAAGTTTTAAGAGTTTATAAAATAACTTAGTTGCAGATGTCAGCAGTTTAGTTTTCGTAGCTACGACTACTGTATAACACGCGACCACCTTGCCCCGCCGCGCCGCGCCAAGGTGTTCGCGTCACCCTTGTTCCTGGTCCGTTATAGACACCTTCCAGAGTGGCCTTTGCAATCCTCAGATGGCGCGAAGATGAGGCAATTAACCCTGCCTGGGGGGTGCTTCCACGTTGCCAACGCTCCTGCAAGTGTCACGCTCCCGCGCAAACTTACGTGCGAATGAACGGAGGAACAGCCGGTCAGTCGCAGGATCAAACGTGGTGCTCCAACGTGGTGTTTCCATTTTTCATTATTTCTTGTGAGTGGTCACTGGTCACTGGTCAGGTTGCAGCGCTAGCGCGTTGCGCTTTGTAATTCGGTGCGTCATTCACCCAAAAACATGCACCGACCGAGAACGCTTTGTCAAACAAATTTCCCGAGATTGGAAGAAGACAGGCAAGCCGGTGTTGAAAGGGCACCCGTTATTTGTTAGTACCCGTGTTGTTTTCTGGCGATGCCTTGCAGTCCGATTATCGTCCTCGACTTACCACGGATTACTTGGGCAGAGCTAATTTGACCTATTGGCTTTCCTTTTCTAGTACGCAGACACCATGGAAGTGAAACAGCCGCATGCAGAGGGTGGTCGCGTCGCTGGTGATCGTTCTAAAAAGAAAGCAGCTTTTAAAGTGAAAAAGACAGCTGACGCTGCTGGGAAATTTTGTGAACCTTTGCCGCAGCGATTGCATGAGAACGAGTTAGCAGGAGGCAGAGAAAATGCTGACGCAATTGAAGC
>RPFO01000392.1:2773680-2891180 GCA_009746045.1 Mesostigma viride | reverse complement strand
ATGGCGGGCGTCCGCCATCCTGTCACGTAGACAGTACTGAGGGGAAGCCGTGGCAATGTGCTCCCAAATTCGTGACGCCCCCTCGGTTGTGGCGGTGGCGGCGGCGCTTGTTTGCTTGTGTGTGGACAGGGCCTGGAGGTGGACTTCAGCTCCTCACGGTCCATCCAGGACGCCCTCACGCGGCTGGAGCAGGCCGAGTCGCACGTCGTCTACTCCACCATCAAGTATGTACGCCAGTGTGTGCTTGTACATATGATCATGATTTTGTGGGTGTTTGCACGTTTGTGCGTGAGCGTGTAAAAATCCAGATGATTCGCAGGGAAGGGGCAGGTCGCTCAAAGTGCAACCCCGTTCGTGTTGGCTATGGGCAAATCAGTTGATTCAAACCACCGGTTGTGGCTCGTGCTGGGGCTGTGGCATGCACTGCCTATGCTTGTACCGCGTACGGTGGCGCATCGTTGGTATGCTGGCATCTGCATGGGCAAGCACAGGATGCAATGCATCTCACCAGTAGCACATCTTTGCGTCGTAGCGCCATTGGAGAGCACGCCGTAGCACATGTCGCAGTGCATGATGTGACGGTGGTCACGGGTCCCTCAGCACACGTGCTCACCTCCAGACAACCCCATGGATGTTTGACTGTTGCATCTGTACGAGTCGCGCAGGATCCAGCTCACCAAGCCGATGCAACTCGCGCAGTACTTCTGCACGGGGGAGGCGGCCATGGCGGACGCCCCTCACGACTGGCATCACTACGGCCTGGCCGTCCCCTTCTACACACACTTCACGTCGCCCATTCGGCGCTACCCCGACGTGCTCGTCCACCGCCTGCTGCGTGCCGTGCTGGCGGCTGAAGCAGAGCTGGGGACACTGGCACAAGGGGGTGCCGCAAGGGTTGCGGGTGGCGGCAGCGACAACCAGGTGGACACCATGGTGGCCGTCCTGGCCGATGGCGACACCGCGCTGGCCCTGCAACCGATGGAGGAGGGGGAGGAGGGGGTGGAGGGAGTGAGCAGCACAGCGGGCGGCACCGCGGCGGCGGCCTTCTGCCCCTTCAGCGCGGGCATGCGGGACCAGCTCCTCGCTGACACTGCTGGCATACCCCAGCCCGCGCTGTCAAACACGCTGGCCCGCGCGGCTGCGCAGCACGGCTGCCTGGCCAGGCCGGAGCTGGAGGAAGTCGCTCTCCACTGCAACGAGCGCAAGCTGCGGTCCAAGGAGGCGCAGGAGAGCTGCGACAAGTTCTACCTTGCGTCCTTCCTGCGCGACCGGCCGGTGATCACGCAGGGGATGGTGCTCTCGCTGGGGGCCAAGTTCCTCACGATCTGCTTCCCCTCGTTTGGGGTGAGCGCAGGCCGGGAAAGCATAGTAGAATGAAGTGGGCGCCGCGTGCATGGGAACTTAGCGCGGTGGAATGCCGGTGGAAATCGTCGGACTCTTCTACTTGCATCTGCCTTGAGATGGATGGCACAATGATGGCAGCATCACCGCGGTAGGCACACTTAGCCCCTTGGCCAACGCTGCCTCTGCACATGCTGCCTCCCGAGCCAGCCGCGTGGCAGCTATGTGTGCGGTGTGCCCCGGCCATCGATCCTCCAGTACCACCAATCATGCGTAGGGCTTGCCTTACGTCGCGGGAACGTTGGATCCCTTGGATCGTAATGCCTACGCCACATCTGTGTGGCGCTCCTCACGCATCGATGCAGAAGGAGATGTGCTGCCTAGCGGCACATTTCGCAGCTCCCTCATCGTCCCTTGCCCCTTGTTGATATTGCTGCATGCTTGTGCTTCTCAGAACATGTTTCATCGCCGTGGCGTAGCGATGTGGTTGAGCTCTGTTATTGCCTGCTAATGCCAAGTTCCTTGCTGGCTGCGTTGGGGGCTGCTGCACACCTGTGCGTATACCTAACATGATGGCCCTCATCCCCTCATCCCCTCTCCTGGCCCTATGTCGCGCAGCACGAGTGCCGTGTTACCTTAGCGGACGATGGGCTTGAGGGCACCGCGGCGGCGGAGGACGCGCAGGTGGTCATCACCGCACGCACGAGCCCTCCCTTCTCACAGCGCAAGCCTGCCAGGGGGGCCACGGAGAGCGGCCAGCCGGCACTCAACGGGAGGGGGAGGAGGAAAGCCAGGAGGGAGGCAAGGGAGGCAGCAGAGGCGGCGACAGCAGCGGCGGCAGCCGCAATTGCTGCGATATCTGGAAGCAGAGTGGCAAGGGCCAACGTGGACGGTGCAGGCAGCGCTGCCGCTGGTTCAGGCATTGGAAGCGGGGTCGCTGCAGGGCCGGAGGACACGCGGTCATCTTCGGATCCGGAAGGAAGCAGTCACAGCACAAATCTCCTAGGAGGAGAAAGCAGCAGCAGCGCTGGTGACATTGGCACGCTGCCAGGTGCCAAGGAAGGCGCTGCGCCAAGCGTCGGCAACAATGAAGAAGACAGCGCGGGCTGTGACGGTGGCGCAGATGCATCACCCGCCCCCACGGTGTTTTACCACAACCCTGGCAACCTTGCCCCAGTCAAGCTGCCATACACGGTCAAGAAGTATACTGTTATTCCCATGGTGCTGTACGGTGTAGGCGGTGGGGGGACACGCTTGGAGATTAGGTCGCGGATTTATGTGGAAAACTCTTGAGTAGATTTATCCAGTAGATATACAGCTGCACATCAAAAAATTTGTGCTGTGGCCTGCCCACCTGCGGCAGTGAGAGAAGCTAGGGCGCCCTCCCTCCTTCTCACTGTGTATATAGGGTTGAAGGTTCCTTTACTCTGTATTGGCACCCACGTGACGCAGTCACGTGCTTATTAATTAATTAATTAATCAAAAAATTTGTAGTGATTGCATTGTATAGACTAGTAAAAAATGTTCGATCAATTTGGATTTCGATCCTAAGCAGATAATTGATCAACTCAAAGGTCATCACCTGCCTGACTGTACATGTGACTATATTGCAGATCATGATGACAGTATACGGATCGAGCTAGCTAGGATTCCCATCAATTGTCAGTCAGTCAAAGTATGTGATCGCATGTGGGTACTGCAATGTAGCTCTAGACATATATTACCGTCAACCCCTACTCGCTCTAGCTGTACATTCGCCATGGCCATACCATAAGCTACCGACATTCATTTAATTCCATCATCCTGTTCAAAGACTCGACAAACACAGATAAGATAACAGCAGACTCAACTGCTACCATGGCCCGGATCCTCCAGAATTATGTCTGGCCTGCACTGTTTGTCTCATTGGTTGCGCTACGTTGCACACGGCCACGTGGCTTCCACAATTGATCTTCGGACTCTCTTCGGATCTCAGATTATGCATCGATCGCAACAATGGTGCTCACCACTAGACACTCCCGGCCAGTTAGGCTCGAAACACACGCCCTGATCAAGCAAGCTGTTTCCGGCCCCACCGTCTAGGTCATTTAGTCGCTCTACACGTAAAAAAAATAAAAAAAATTATAACATGCCTCCGTTGGGAGATCATGTAGCACATATTCTGGACATGATGGATGGGTGGAGTGGAGGAAGCCGCGTAATCGAACTAACCTAACTCTAAGCTATATCTAGTCTAGAAAAAGCCTAACTACACTACTCATCAAAACGCCTCCTCCTCTTGGGGGTAGGTGGCTTGCATGCCCACAGGGTCTGGCGTGTGAGCCTTGACGATCTGCTGCCACCGCGTCTTGTTCTGCATGGCAGTCCAAAGAAGGGAGAGAGAGTGGATGCGGTGTTCAAACTGGGCTGGGATCACTAGGTCGCCCAGCAACATCTGGGTGTAGTTCGTGACAGGTTTCCCTACCCTTTTGGGAATGCCCTTGGGGCCAGGTCAGAATGTGCGCCGCCCTGGCTGGCCAAGACGCTGGGGGCCTGCCAGACCAAGGGCGGTGGACATCGGCCTGGCTGGTGCGAGCAAGGTGTCCTACAAATGCTAGATCCTACGCTGCCTAATCTCGTCCGAAATACGAGGCATCAGTACCATGATACAAAGACTCTAATGACGGGCGCTTGGAAAACCCTACGTTAAGGACCTGTCGGAGCATCCTGTAAACCGTGCCGTTGAGCCGGGCTGCCAGTGTGGGTGTGAGTGTCCACGCCTCGGCACCATACGTGAGCACCGTGAGGACGAGGACCTTGAAGAGCATGCGCTTGCGGTGCTCACCCAGGCCCTTCGAGCGCCAGTACTGAGGTGTTGAGCGAACGGAGCCTGGCCCAGAACAGGCCGATGCGGGTGTCCACATCATCTGCAGTGTCAGGGAGCCAACTCCCCTACAGTTTGAAGCGATCGCGGAACGGGACCTCCGTCCCGTCGAGAAGGCGCGGCAGCGGTGGTGTACTGGAGGCCCCAATCACCATCGCCTCAGTTTTGACACTAATCTCCAACCCCACCGCCCTCGCCTCCAGGCCCAGACAGTCCAGCCAGGGGCTGAATGCGCTCGGGGCGCGCGATGAGGGTGGTTTCATCCGCATAAATCAGGTCGGACAGGCGGTAGCCAGGTTTAACCCCGCCGTGCGCGCTCTCGTTTAAGGATGTCCCCAGCCTGGCTCGAACCAGTAAAGAGTGCACGTGCCCGGCGCATGACGTGATCCACGACAATAATGAACAGGTATGGGGACAGGACACAACCTTGCCACACCCCGTGGTGAAGGGGGAATGGTGGGGTGGTGCCTTCCGCAGTCCACACTACTGCCTGTGAGCCCTCATACAGTCGACGAATGGAAGCAATAAACGCTGGTGGCACCCGATCCATAGCTAGGATGGCCCAAAGAGCCTCCCAGAGGACCGTGTCAAAAGCCTTGATATAGTCAACAAAAATGAAGACCAGCGGCAAACTGTCAGGGCAAACTGAAGGCGACGCACCTCCTCCATCAACCGGCGCGCGACAAACACAGCCATGACAAGTGTTACGACCACGACGGACACCCATCTGAGACTCACCCAGGTGTGCACGTGGGTCCAGCGCGGCGCGGAGCCTGTGCAGCATCATGCGCATGAAGACCTTCAGCGCGGCGCTCTGGAGGCAGACACCCCGGTAGTTACCGGGGTCAGCAGCAGAGCCCTTCTTGTACAGCATGACGCGGATGGCCGTCTGCCACTCAGCAGGCGGAGGCTCGTCAGAGAGCAGGACACGGTTGCAGAACGTTCGCCAGCAGAGGATCCCTAACCGCCGGGTCAGGAGTCTTCAGCAGCTCAGCCGAAAGGTGGTCGGCACCGACCGCCGCGTTGTACAACCGCAGGCGAGCAAGGGCGCCGTCCAAATCCTTCAAAGTGAAGGGGTGGACGACGTCGTTGGTGGCAAGCTTGCCTATAGGCAGCCCTCCTGCAAGGCGGGGACTTGGTAGCAGTCCCCGGCCAAGGAGGGGGGCGCCGGCGGCGGCAGGGGTCCGGCGACCCCGAGACGGGCGACCGTCTCGGGGTGAAGCGGCGGGGGGGGGGTGCGAGCCCCACCTGTCAAGGAAACATTGTCTACACGTAAGCCAGCCATAATTTCAATGCACAAGGCTACACATTTCCATCCCCATGCATTCATATTCATCATCCTGAACGACTCGAACACGCGGACAAGATAACGGCAGGCTCGAGCTACCATTAATTAATTAATTAATTAATTCATTATCAACATCACTCCGTTGGGAGTCAATGTAGCACATATCCCTGAGAAGGGGCATATGGCTTACATACATTCTAGGCTACTTCCTGCAAGAGTGGAATGTAAGCAGCACTTGCTCTAGGTGCCTCAAGGGCACCGGCACCCTCATGATCTTCACACTATGCCCAGCTAAGGGGGAGTATGTCATGTGGGGGAAGATCATCATGGCTATACAAGAGCTAGGGCATGGCTTCTCGACAGAGAGCATCTCTCTGCATGGCATAGCATGGCTAAATTCTTAATGCAACATCCATGGGGGTCCCATTATAGACAAAGCATGGCTAAATGTTGAAGGCATCATCCATCCATGGGGGCCATTATGGGCGCACATGCGCGGGGGCCACATGCTAGGCTAAGCCTTACTAATCTACACTACTGGTATATATATTCCTAGTCTGAGGTGGCAGGAGGGGGCTGCCAGGGCTTGTGGTCAACGTGGATGACCGCCCCCCTCCAGTATACCGGCTTCCCCCTTGCGCTCTGCCGGAGCTGAAGGTAGGTCGGCCATAGCTCGCGTCGCCGCTGTTGCTGGGCCAGGGTCAAGTCGTCGTCCAGCGTGAAGCGAGTCTCCGAGAGCTTCTTGCGGCATTTAAGGAACGCCAGCTTGTCCGCCATGTACTTAAAGGTGAGGAGCACGGGTGCCGGGCCAGCCTTCCCCCGCGCGCGGGGGAGGCGGACAGGGCTCCGACATGTCCAGGCAGTCCAGCTCACCAGTGAGTAACATGGGGGCAAGAATGGCGCGCTTAAATGCCTCAAGAAGGCTCGTGGAGGTCTCACCTGCCGGCTGGTCGAAGTGCTTGACGATGACATTGTGGCTGCGCCGGGCGATGTCGGCTTCCTCGCGAAGGTCGAGGGCTTGTTGCTTGAGTTGTGCCGAGATGGTGGAGGTGGTGGAGGTGGTGTGCTGCTTAAGCAAGTCCGCCCAGGTGGAGGGAGCATCGCCGGCCGAGCCAGCAGGCGCCGGCTGGGCGGCGATGTCCTTCACCGCCTGGGCGGTGAGGCCGGCGGTGTCATGCAAGCTCTCAAGGGCGTTGGCGGTGGCTTGAAGGCGTTGGTCGAGGTCGAGGAGCTGGGCTTTGATGTCGGCAGTGGAGGCGGAAATGGCAGTCGGGAGGTGGAGGCGGCGGCGGTGGAAATGTGAGGAAGTTCAGCAGTCAGCGTGCCGCCGATTGCTGCTATGTCGGCAGCAAGGGGGGTCACGTGCTGCTGAAAGGCTTCCGTGAGGATGGAGCGGAGGGTGGGGACGGAAAGGGGTGAAGCCCAGATCTCGGCGTCAGAGCGCTGGAGAAGGGAGTTGAGGATGGCGTGCTGGAGATGCATGGGGGCGGAAGCTGCCGATCAGCCCGTAGATGTTGGCCCAGCGGCTGCCGTCCCCGGGGCGAGGAGGCGATTGATGGAGTAGAGATGGAGGCACAGGTCGTTAAGCGAAGCGTAATCCCCGAAGAAGATGCAGCGCATAGCATCGGTCGGAGAAATGGTGGCCCAGTCGTAATCTGCGACCTTGAAAGGCCGGGTACGAAAGCTCGGTTCTGTGTATTGGGGGCGTGAAGACCCTCCTGTGTCGTCGGCTGGGCGGGTGCCCTTGGCCGGGGGTCAGGCGATGCAGATATGGCGAGGCGTTAAGCCCGGGGGGTTGCGGGACGACCACCAGTGCACGACTAGTGTCATCGCCGCCTGCCGGACCTGATGGCGAAGCTGCAGCCGGAGCTGCAGACGTATTGTCATTGCCGAGCGCGGCCGCCAGGCTGCGTTGCGTCGGGGCGCAGTTTGTTCGCCATATATATTGCGTTTTAGATTCGGAAAATTATATCAGCATGTGCGTCTTAGAAAGACGAAGCGATAGTGATATTCACGGCTAAATTCGGTGCTCAAACGTGAAAGTATAAGCTCCGACAGCCATGGCTACCTCGTGGCCGGATTTCTTTGCCCATCCCCCGAGCTACCATGGTCCGGATTAATTCTCCCGATTTCTGGCCTGCGCTGTTTGTCTCCTTGATATGTCATGTTGCCAACGTACTGCTACGTACAATCCTTACACGATTGCCCGCTCAACCGGGCAGGCATGTACACCTGTACGTTCTCACGTGGAATGGGCCCAGCAATGTTAGATGTTTTGCGGGCCGGCTTCGCCCGCGACATTGGAGCGGCGTACTTTTTGTGGCCGGTCCCCGGCCAGGGAGCCCCGGCTAGGGATTGCGTGACACCACGTAGGTACCGCCGCCGAGGGCCAGGTGGCGCTAGCCTCGCCTAGGAGCGCGCGCTAGCTTTAGGGTTTCGACCACAAGATTCATGGAGGTTGGCAAAAGGGTGAAGAAAAAAAACCCGAGAAAAATGCAAGGCCTAGGAAGACTCGAACCCGGAACCTCACCAATAGACTAGCTTATGGTGAAGTGTGCCTTGGCGCCTGAAGTCTACGCAAACAATTTCTGGGGAAGTTGCATAATATGTATCTTGCTACAAAGGGACAACTTGCGCAACCGCGCAGTGGACGGAGCTCGCGAACTACGTCTTCCGGAGTTCAAACTAGCTCCAGATTGACTGCTACCCCTGCACGGGAGCGCGATGCGCGCGGGGATGAGTGACCTCGCCGCAGACAGCAGGGAAAAATCGCTTACAGGTGGTGGAGCAGACGAAAATCCACGTGTGAGCTTCTTGCGCGTTTGTAACGGGATTTCGCCACCAGAAAGTTTGGTCCAACAGCCCAAAAGTTTGCGACGGTTATATCTGGAGCTCGCGAACACAGGACATTTCAGAGTTTGGCTCCTGCCGCAATCTGGGCATACGGACCTCTGCCAAATGGCTCATCTGGATTAAAAATTAAATTAAATTATAACATGCCTCCGTGGGGAGGTCATGTAGCACATATTCCATGAGGGATGGGGTGGAGGAAGCCGCGTGATCGAACTATCCTAACTCTAAGCTATCTAGAAAATCCTAACTACACTATACTCATCAAAACGCCTCCTCCGCTTGGGGGGAGGGGGCTTTCCCACAGGGTCGGGCGTGTGCGCCTTGACAATCTTCTTCCACCGCGTCTTGTCCTGCATGGCAGTCCAAAGACGGGAGAGAGAGTGAATTAAATTTAAATTAAATTAAATTATAACATGCCTCCGTGGGGAGGTCATGTAGCACATATTTCATGATGGATGGGGGGGAGGAAGCCGCCCTGAGAGAGAGTGGATGTGGTACTCAAACTGGGCTGGGACCACTAGGTCGTCCAGCAACATCTGGATGTAGTTCGTGACAGGTTTCCCTACCCTTTTGGGAATGCCCTCGGGGCCAGGCCAGGTCAGAATGTGTCGCCCTGGCTGGCCAAGCCGCTGGGGGCTCATCTGGATGTAACGCACAAAAACCCTCATAATATGGACGCCGTGGTTTGACCTTTTCGTGATTGGTCGCAACGAAATTTCGCGCAGCTCATTCGTCAAGCGGACTGTAAGTCGCGCCGCTGAGTGTCTGGAGCCGAAAGCGTTCTAGAAAGAGTGTTAGCTAAAATTGTGCCAAGGCTGCGTTTTACAAATTGTAGTATATATGTTGTTAATGGCCTGCACGTTCAAGGAGCTACTTGTAGAGGACATGACGGGGGCCTAGGCCTCTCCGTGATATGGAAAAAGATGCAGGAAAAGGCCACACAGGCTCAGGTAGTATACGTAGAGGCAGAGTGATCCCCCCCCTGTGGGGAAGAAGCAGGTGTTTCCGGCCCGCCATATCTATTAAAAATATAATTATTATAAAATATTATTATAAAATATAATTATTAAAAAATATAATTATTAAAAATATAATTATTATATTTCCCGCCATATCTATGGGTGGATGTGGAGGTTAATTAATTAATTATGAGATGAGATGTGGAGGTTATTGCCCCTGAGGATAGCCGAGCTACACTAGGGTTGTGGGTTAACCCTGGGTGTTTATACTCAGGGATATTAAATTAAATTAAATTATAACATGCCTCCGTTGGGAGATCATGTAGCACATATTCCTTGATTTTCTGATCAGACACTCCGCAAAGGTGAAAACCTTTGCGTTCAGTGCCGGGCCGCGGAAAACGCGGAAAACGCGATCTGCAAATGAATCCGACCGGAATCGAACTGGGGACCTCTCGCACCAATTTTGCTGACTATAGGACGGACGTCTCCGGTTACCATGGCATCGCCAACTTACACCTACAGTCATCCGCAAAAGTTCTCCTGTCCGGGGAGTGATGCAAGCCTTTCGGATTTGGTACTAGATAAATCACTCGAGATCTGTGTGTAGGAGTACTACACACGTGTCTGCACGCGAGACTTGTTCAGTCTCGCACCGTGAGACGGGCTGAACACGGCTGAATCCTTCTTTAGAAGGGGGCGTAGCCGGTACTATCGAAATCAGCCAAGCGTATATTCTGATCAGACACTCCGCAAAGGTGAAAACCTTTGCGTTCAGTGCCGGGCCGCGGAAAACGCGGAAAACGCGATCTGCAAATGAATCCGACCGGAATCGAACTGGGGACCTCTCGCACCAATTTTGCTGACTATAGGACGGACGTCTCCGGTTACCATGGCATCGCCAACTTACACCTACAGTCATCCGCAAAAGTTCTCCTGTCCGGGGAGTGATGCAAGCCTTTCGGATTTGGTACTAGATAAATCACTCGAGATCTGTGTGTAGGAGCCTTGATGGTTGGGTGGGATGGAAGGAGCCGCATAATCGAACTAACCTAACTCTAAGCTGTATCTAGTCTAGATAGAAAAAGCCTAACTACCCTACTCATCAAAACGCCTCCTCCGCTGGGGGGGAGGTGGTTTGCCCACAGGGTCCGGCGTGTGAGCCTTGACAATCCTCTTCCACCGCGTCTTGTTCTGCATGGCAGTCCAAAGAAGGGAGAGAGAGTGGATGCGGTATTCAAACTGGGCTGGGACCAGTAGGTCATCCAGCAACATCTGTACGTAGTTCGTGACATGTTTCCCTACCTTTTTGGGAATGTCCTTGGGGCCAGGCCAGACCTCAGAATGTGCCGTCCTGGCTGGCCAAGCCGCTGGGGGCCGGCCAGACCAAGGGCGGTGTCGACCTGGCTGGTGCGAGCAAGGTGTCCTACAAATGCTATCCTACGCTGTCTAATCTCGTCCGAAATACGGGGCATGCCCTGAGGACTCAGGGATATGTGCTACATGTACTCCCAATGGAGATATGTTCCAATTTACTTCAATTTTTTCACGTCTATCAGATCGGACCAAACTTGGAGTGGGCAGTTTTGCCGTGACGTTCCCCCCCGGCCCCTCTCCGAGGCATGCCCTATCAAGGAGACAACCAGCGCAGGCCAGAAATCGGGATACTCCGGACCCTATGCGCATGAAATGCAAGTACTTACTTATATTTGCGGATTATCTCAAGCCTGTGCGATGGGGCTGTGTGCACAACTGTACTGTAGATGTCGCACACTAATCAAATTACATAATCCTATATTCTGCTTAATGGCACGCCGCAAAGGTGAAAACCATTTGCGTTCAGTGCCGGTCCGCGGAAAACGCGATCTGCAAATGAATTCAGCCCGGAATCAAACTGGGGACCTCTCGCACCCACTTTTGCTGACTATAGGACAGACGTCTCCTGATCATAAGGCATCGCCAGCTGACACCTACAGTCCAACCGCAACAGTTCTCCTTTCCGGGGAGTGATGCAAGCCATTCGGATTTGGTACTAGATAAATCATTCAAGATCTGTGTGTAGGAGTACTACACATAATCATATATATTCGCGCGGCTCATGCGCTGTACCCATTGGCATAATAATCTTACATCCGTAAGTCACGTTTGGCTTAATTCTAGTGTCCGTTGTCTTCAGCAGGTTGCTGTAACGCTAGGTACTTACACCGCGGAACTCAGTTGTACTTCCGCACCAAGCCCACTGATTGCTATGCGACATAGACACACATGTACAATGTTCCACCATCGACACACCCAAATTTTTACTGTAAAAGCAAGTGCATTGTTGGCTTCCGTACATGGGATGGTCCATTCAAGATTCCATTATATCATGCTTCAATAAATATAATCCGAACGGCTATTTACACAACAACAGTGGAGAGATGGAGAGTCTGGATTTAGACAGACTTGTTGATCAGGCCAACCAGGCCAGAGGAGGTGGCGTAGGCGAAGCCATTGTTGACGAAGGGGTCAGCCAGGTGGGCATCCAGGTTCTCGACTGGGCCCTTGCCGGTAACGATGGCCTGGATGAAGTAGCCGAACATGGAGAACATAGCCAGGCGGCCGTTCTTGATCTCCTTCACCTTGAGCTCAGCCAGGGTGTCGGGATCATCGCCCAGGCCAAGTGGGTCGAAGGACCCGCCGGGGTACATCTTGTCACCGGCCTCACCCAGGGGGCCGCCTCCCACACGGTAGCCCTCAACCAGGCCCATCAGCAGAGCCTGGATGAAGACGGTGGCGATGATGGACTGGGCGTGCACCAGGGATGGGTTGCCCAGGTAGTCCAGACCACCCTCCTGGAAGATCTGGCCACCAGCCTTGAACCACACGGACTCGCCGAAGTTAATGCCGGAGTACTTCTCCAGGGCCTCGGGCAGGAAGCAGCCGAGCGTGCCGAGCATGGCCCAGCGAGCGTGCATCAGCTCGATCTCGCGGTAGGCGGCGAAGGTCTCGGGATCAGCCGACAGGCCGACGGTGTCCCAGCCGTAGTCACCGGGGTACTCGCCGGTGAGGTAGGATGGCACATCGGTGAATGGGCCGAGGAAGGTCACACGGTCCGGGCCGTAGAAGGGGGAGTCAGGGGTCGCGGACTTGGTGCGGCGGGCCTCAACAACGGTGTTGATCTTCTTGGCCTCAGCCTTCTGGGCCGGCTGCAGGAAACCAGATGAACAGCAGCAAGCGAAAGCGAGGCATTCGTTAGACTGCAGCCTAGAGTGCAAGGTTGTCAAGCTGGATAACTGCACCCTTTAAAAAAGTCACACGAAAAGTAACCGATGCCCAAGCGAAGCAGCTGCAGTGATGCTCACAAAAAACAAACGTAGCATCTAGCATGCATAAGACTTACAGCCACAACGGCGGCTCCCAGGAAGGTGGACGAAGCAAGGGCGGCAGCCATTGTTGTTGAGGGGTTGAGGGGTGGAGTTGAGGGTTGGTGGTGCCTTCACAGTGGGTGTGCACGACTTTATCAAGCCTTGCAGGTTGCGAGATTTCCGATTGGATTGCGCATCGGGTGGCGATATGCGCATCACAACAGCACCGCGGCCACGCGGCCGCGGGTGACTGCGGGTTGCATGTTCAGTCGGGTACGGAATTTCCTTTCGAGATAGGGGGATCCTTTTTGCCTTTCCGGGATAGGGTACATTTTGATTGATGACGTACATTCCCAGCGATTCTTGACCCCAACTTCATCATCATGTTTAAAGGTCGGTAGAACCAGGGTAGAACTCAGGCTGCCAGGAGACTCACCATGCACGGTGGTCGGTGGTGCCTGTACTGTAGCGAAAGGTTGTTGGCCTGTTCCTGGCCTGTTGTTGTTGTTGTTGTTGTTGTTGTTGTCCTGTTGATGATCCTAGATAGTGGCAATTATTCATACGGACATACGGACAACTACTTCTACTGTACATGGTGATTGATGTCTGGCCTTTGAGAGCCTTTGAGCATTTTCCGGACGTTGACCATCGTTTCTGAGTTACTTTAGCGCCGCGCCGCTGCAGCTAGGGGCTACTGTTCAGAGTTCAGGATACGTATGTCTACAGTTGTGTAGAGTGTAGACACGTATGTATGCATACGTGTACCCAGTCAACCGTCAACCGCCAAGGCGCCACCAACCTTGTTGTTTTCTGTTGTTTACAGCTAAAAGTAGTTTACAGAAGTCGTGTACCGACCACACACGCGACTGGATATAGACTCTGCTGCCCATGTGCGGCGTGCGATTCAACTAACTGGTAATGGCGGTGTATGGCGGTTAGTTATATGGCCGTAAAGACTTACCTGATGACACCGTGACTTCAAAATCACCGGCGACATTGTGGTCCATCATTTTGCTCATTGCTAGTCTGGTTTAGTGCCCTTTTGCGCGCCACTTGCCTAAATTCAGGTCAAAGCCTGGTTCAAGTCGCAGATTCCAAGAATTCTTGTTACTTGTTTTTCTGCCAAGCCTTTCGGGGCATGTACCTAGTAGGTGTAGCCTTGCCTTCATGGAATAAATCGTGCTTAGCGTGGGGCAAGAAACGTTGCCGCATGTGCAGTTATAAGATCTACTTTGGTCTACTTTAGTTGGGATAATGCCATAATGGGCTTCGGGCAATTAAAATTCAAGAAGTTTAAATTTCGTTTTTCTAGGATTGGAGGGTTGCTTGTAATGTGTTATACGAATAGAATATATGCGTCTGGTTGCCACCATGCCAGCTTTTATGTACCTGCAGCTTCTTTCTACCGTCTCAGCTGCGTTGTCTCTGGGGCAGTGTACGCACCTGATTCTGAAGCTGTCTGTTGCAGCCTCAATAAAACTGTTTTGTTTCTAATTGTTTTGGTTAGTAGCGCGACGGCTGACCGCGGAGAGATGCTTAGCTCATAGGCCAGCTCTAGTCTGTTACTAGACGTTTGATTCTAAGTAAGACATTCATCATCATTACTATTGTTCTCAGGTGCAGCTACGCCGGAGCCAAACGCAGAATCGGAAGGAAGTAGTCTTTATCATTATTCCTTCCCCATGCAGTCCACCTAGCCAATGGTTCCCAGTCCCCACCTGCCCACGAATTTCCCACTGGCACCTGCCCCTGCATGATAATGCGGCCCCACGACGCCCGTAGGCTGCGACACTGCAGATGCTCAGGGCATTTCGAGTACGGGTGACAAGTGGCACGAGCTGCTCAACTTCTGTGATGGTGTCGCACTTCAGTAGAGTTTGATAGCTGAGGTCAGCCCTGCCTCCCACTTCCCTTCCCGCTCTCATGGCACCTTCCCCACTCATGTGTAGTTTCGCATTCCTTATGGCTAGTCCGTGCAGTTATGCGCATGGCTTCCTTGCTTTATCGACAATAGACAACCGAACTTGTCTATGTCATCGAGCAGTTGGTATGCCACGATCCAGCATTGGCTGTGACACCAGCACATGATAATAGTGACTTGCTAGACCTCATTTTCAGTCCTCAGCTACAGGGACGAGACATGTTGACAGTACATGTGCGTCACACTGGCTTCCTTGGAAGTGTGACTCCCCAAAGGGAGCACGTGCTTTATTAACTAGTTAACTAGTTAATGGGAAGCGTGCTGGCTCCCCAGCAGGACCGACTGTGTGCATGGCCTGTACATAGGACTATTTTGATCACGCAATCGGCATGGATGCTAATTCGATGTCATGAATGTCATGTCATGAATGTCCGTCATGGGCCGACGGAAATCGACGAATTCCCACGTGACACAGCGTGCGCACTTCTAAGTACTATTAATGTACGTCGGACTGAGGGTCAGGAGTTCATAGTTTGAGCGCCAATTGAGTCCCAGCCGGACCACGTGGGGTCCTGTTGGGGAGCTTCGGAGCATGAAACCCGGCCTCGAATTCATGTGAAGATGCCGGTATCAAGGAGACAACCAGCGCAGGCCAGAAATCGGGAGAATCCGGACCATGGTAGCTCGCCGTATATCACCAGCACCATTCAGCAACGACGCCTGCAGCTAGTAGGGCACTTAGCTCGCACCAACCAGGTAGACACCTCACGTGGCCCCCCCGCAGGACTGCGACCAGCCCAGCCTGGCCGGCACCTCCTGACGTGGGATGGGCCCAGTGACGTTAGACGCCGCAAGGCCCGCACCTTCAAAGAACAGCAAGTAGAGGACATGGGGGGCCTAGGCCTCTCCGTGATTTGGAAGAAGACGATGGACAAGGCCAAGTGGGCCCAGGTCATAGAGGACAACGAGCCCCCCCCAGTGGGGAAGCGCCCGCGTGTGCAATCCCGTGGGAGGCACGCCAGATAGCTCCCCTAGGGCGGCGTGCGGCTGCCTAGATAGATGTTGTAGTTAGAATGCTGTTAGATAGATGTAGTATGTAGCCGATGTAGATAGATTAGACCGGTAGGACTGTTTGCACCCATCCCGATCCATCCATCCATCGGGGTTAATGCTCCGTGACTCCCCAACGGGAGCACGAGTCTAATGAATTAATTAATTAATGGTAGCTCGAGCCTGCTTTATCTTATCTGCGCTTTCGAGTCGTTCAGGATGATGAATATGACTGCATGGAGATGGACCCAGCGAGGCCACCCCCATTGACGAAGACGACGACGACGCTAACGACGCTGAGTTCGACCCAGCATCCTTCATGCCTGGCCAGGTTGTCGACGAGCAGCGGTTCTTTTCGCTTACCGCCGAGCAGGCGCAGGCTATCCTGCGCCACCTGCACGACAACGGCAAGGAGATATATTTTCCTTACGCGTCTGGCGGGACCATTCCAGTGAACGAGCTCGACGAATTGGACGAGCCACAGCTTCGACTTTCTGTTTTCTTGAGTCATGCGCAGGCCCCTTGCCTCCGGGCACTCTTTGCCGCTTTCGAGGACGCCGAGCACGGCACCGCCAACACCCCCGATGCTTCCCCGGAAGCAGACCTGCACAAGCTCAATAAGAAAGTCGCAGACATGGCTGCCCAACTCGGCGCCTTGTCCACCGCTATCCGTCAAGACACTGCTGCATGAGCTCCACTCCAGCATTGCCGAGGTCAAGGCCGCCCTGACCAGTCCGCCCCAACCAGCCGCCCCCACACCGGCCACCAGCTACGCTAACATGGTCAAACAGACGGACATTGCCAACCTGATGGAGGATGCCCCACGCAGGGGGGCTGCAGCCCACAAGACTGCTATCGAGGAGGACCTGCGCTCACGCAGTATAGTGGTCCGGTATTTCCAGGTCGCGCAGCAGCCAGAAACGGACCTGATGCTAGCGCAACGCCTGTACCACAGCCTCATCGTGGGCCGGCTGCATCTGGGCAACGAACGCATCCGCATTGAGTCGGCAGCCTGGATGGCGGGCCAGCCTGGCCCCATCCGGGTGACCTTCGCGAATGTGGCCAGCAAGGTGAAGGTACTCCAGGCCCGCAAGCTCCTAGGCGGGAGAAACGCGCCGAGCCTCGACGACCTCCTCTCCCCGGCCCAGCTAGTCATCAAGAACGGTCTGCTGGGCAGCGACGTGGCGATCAAGGCCAGGAATGAAGGCCAGAAGGTCTACGTCCGCCTCGTCCACGACACCCCCGTGCTCTTCATCAACGGCCAGCGCACGGAGGCGCAGGCTCCTAGCAAGCGGCACAAGTCGGGCCGTACCAGGCCCGCCCCAGCTGCGTCATCATCGTCTACGCACGTCCCGGGTATGGATGGCGCCCGGTAAGGGCACACCCTCGCGGCCTCGCGGTACAAAAGGCTTTGGGCACAGCCTTTATAAACAAGCCCCTTTCCATCCTCATGTCGCACCGTGCGAGCATGATAAGGATGCAAGGTCGCCAGGCACGCCATGGTCAACCTTCCCGCCAATTTACCAGCCTCACACGCCTCCTAGCCCGCCTTGAGCGGGATGAGGCCCAGTCGACACGCCGGCGACCCCAGCCAGGACGGAGACGACGCATATCCGCCCTGAAAGAAAGATTCCATGCGTTGACAAGCATTAACCCCAATCGCCACCCTCCCCCCCCCCCCCCCCCCCCACCCCCACCTCCAGCCCTACCCTTCTCCACCCCCACCCCCACCCCCACCCCCCCGCTAATAGGGCAACGGCCCATTCTTGGTATTGCAAGCTTTAACGTGCGCACCCTCCCTGCAGATCCTTCTACGAGCGGCGGCACCCCAGCACGCCAACGCGTTGACGAGCTGATCGCCCTGTGCGCCGACAACAAGATCGCTGTCCTTGGGGTCCAGGAGCACCGACGCACCGTTGACCCTCAGCACGGGGTCAACGGTCTGCTGGTCGACGACCTGCGTGCGGGCTGGCGGTTCCACTATGGTGGCGGCGACGCGCCGGGCCAAGGTGGTGTGGGCCTCTTGTGCTCGCCGGCAGCATCAGAGCAGCTCCAGTCCATCGTGCTGCGGTCCCCGCGTGTGCTAGTGGCCACTTTTTCGGCCACTGACGGGCCATTCACACCACACGCTAACGGTTATCGTGGGATATGCACCACATGCGGGACGCCGCAAGGCCCGCACCTTCAAAGAACAGCTAGTATCTAGAGGACATGGGGGGCCTAGGCCTCTCCGTGATTTGGAAGAAGATGATGGACAAGGCCAAGTGGGCCCAGGTCATAGAGGACAACGAGCCCCCTAGTCCAGTGGGCCGGGAAGCGCCCGCGTGTGCAATCACGTGGGAGGCACGCCAGATAGCTCCCCTAGGGCAGCGTGCGGCTGCCTAGATAGATGTTGTAGTTAGAATGCTGTTAGATAGATGTAGTATGTAGCCGATGTAGATAGATTAGACCGGTAGGACTGTTTGCACCCATCCATCCATCCATCGGGGTTAATGCTCCGTGACTTTCCAACGGGAGCACGAGTCTAATTAATTAATTAATTAATGGAGATGGAAATGTGTAGCCTTGGGCATTGGAATTATATGGCTGGCTTACGTGTAGAGCGACTAGATGACCATGATTCTTACAAGAAATGATTCCTAGAATTCCCCAACGGGACCGCGCGTAATTAAGCTCCTGCACTCCTAGAATAGACACAGGATGTGCGATGCAAAAGGCAACATGTACAAGCTCCTCCACCCGGTAGCTATTCTGATCAGACACTCCGCAAAGGTGAAAACCTTTGCGTTCAGTGCCAGGCCGCGGAAAACGCGGAAAACGCGATCTGCAAATGAATCCGACCGGAATCGAACTGGGGACCTCTCGCACCAATTTTGCTGACTATAGGACGGACGTCTCCGGATACCATGGCATCGCCAACTTACACCTACAGTCATCCGCAAAAGTTCTCCTGTCCGGGGAGTGATGCAAGCCTTTCGGATTTGGTACTAGATAAATCACTCGAGATCTGTGTGTAGGAGTACTACACACGTGTCTGCACGCGAGACTTGTTCAGTCTCGCACCGTGAGACGGGCTGAACACGGCTGAATCCTTCTTTTTAGTAGAAGGGGGCGTAGCCGGTACTATCGCGGTAGCTATGGTCGCTATCTGCCAGCAATGTGCGTACGTTTAAAGTTGCGAGGGCCAAGGATGCCTGCTGGCCCAACAGGGGAGAACGAGGAGTGGAGATGGGGACCCGTGGATGCAGCGGAAGATGGGGGTGGGAATGGAACGGAGGGGAGGGAAATGTGAGGCATACCCTTATACAATCAAAGACTCGAGTGACCTGTACTAAGTGAGACAACTACGTGGAATGTGTACGTGGAAAGCCCTACGTTTAGGACCTGTCAAAGCATCCTAGGTAGTGACTACAGGTGCCGTTCAGCCGTGTGATCAGCTGGTCCGTGGCTGTCCAGGCCTTAATTGGCCCCGTACGTGAGTACGGCCGTGAGGACCAAGACCACACGTCGAACACCAGAAGAGCACACGTTTGCATGCGGTCGTCGCCAACAGCTAGGTCCTTCGAGTGCCAGTAGGTGTTGAGCGAGCGGAGCCTGACCCAGGCCAGGCCAGGCCAGGCCAGGCCGATGCTGGTGTCCACATCATCGGCCGTACGTGAGCATGCTCCCCAGCAGTTAGAAGCGGTCTCGGAACTGCACCTCAGACCTGTCTAGCAGCCGCGGGAGCGGCGGGCGACTGGTAACACCAATCGCCATCGCCTTTGTTTTGACGCTGATCTCCAGCCCCACTGCCCGAGCCTCCAAGCCCAGACAGTCCAACCCGGCTCATGCATGAATGCATACACGTGTAGTTGTCTCATGTATATCAAATTTATTGAACAAGACAATCTAGTGAACACTAAAGCTAAGAATATTTACCTACAATTGAGTCCCCATGAAGACAATTCCAAGAACCCAAATACAAATCAGGTTATTTGTTTCAGCACTGCTCAACACCGGCAACAAAGTAATGCAACCATGAGGCTGGCGACTGATCAGTTGATACCATGATCACCAGCGCTGATGTCCCAAGATTACTATCTTCCTTCTCCTTATTGGGTCGATCATAGCCGGCATTTCATTGCGCGACAGGTCGTTACCATGCTGGCAGCCCCTGACTTCCTTTTCTGCTTTATTGACTCCGCAGGTTCAGGTCCATCAGGTGCGGCAGTCCTCGTGGGACGGCGTTGGGGCCTGGGCGCACGCTCTGCACCATGCGGACCACCTCCCGGACATTCTCCTGCAGCGCCCCACAAAAGGATTACCAATAACAACCAAGAGCGAGTCTCAGGGCATACAAACCTAGCCGCATCCTTTACAGACCCAGACAGGTTGGTAGACCTACCATGAACTATACACAGCATTTTCGGGCCGACCTAGTGGTCCCAGCTAAGTTTAAACACCGCATTCACTCCCTCTCTCTTGTTTGGACTGCTATGCAGAACAAGAAGAGGTGGAAGACGATTGTCCAGGCTCACACGCCAGCCCCTGTGGGCAAGCCCCCTCCCCCCAAGAGGAAGGGGCGCTTTGCTGAGTAGAGTAGTTGGGGTTTTCTACAATAGATTAGCTTAGTTCGGTTCCGCGGCTTCGCCCACCTCCATCCATCCAGCAAGGAATATGTGCTACATGATCTCCCAACGGAGTCATGCTATAATTTAATTTAATTCAGTTTTAATCCTTTACCGAAACATCCGTCAAACCAGCGCTACTACAATTAACAAACTAGCAATGCAACTCATGTTTGCAAAATCCCTTGCATAATCTGGGCCAAGCGCGCGGCTGTGAAGTCACAAGCCCCCGAAACCATGCCCTGCTTGCTTATTGAGTTCAACACATCTCCACTTTGCTTACCATAGGTTGATGGGCGCACACGCATGGAGTGCACTCACATGCATCCTACACACTTATCAAGGAGAATCCGGACCATGGTACCTCGACTTATGCGCGCGCACATACACACAGGTACATAAATACAAATACAAATACAAATGCACAAGTTGAGACACCATTAGGTGTAACAAGCACTCAGCCTTGGCAACAGATAATGGAGACAGCAATCAGGGCAGACGATGTACCCAAGATAAACACACAGTACCGGGCATGCGAGCCCGTCCATCTGCACCACCGCAGTCTGGATTGCTAAGGATTTCAGGCAGCAGCGATGGCACCACTTGTCACTCACACTTTCACAGGTCGACAACAAGGTCGACTAAGGTTCGTCAAGACGACGCGCGGCCGTGCTACCCCATATATGGGACATTACGACCCATTTGAATGACGCCCGTAACGAGACTTGAAACACATGCTGGCAAACTACCATGCATGCACAACGGACCATCCCACCCAACAAAGCCCCATCCCCTCCATGTGAGGGTCCTCACCTTCCATAGCGCCAGGTTGGCTTGCAGCTCCTTCCACTGTGCGGGCCCGAAGACGCGGTGCGTGCACCGGCTGATGATGACCACCTGCCGCTTCTGGTCCATGCGGGCCTCCAGCAGGCGCGCCGAGATTGCGCGCACGACCCACTCCTCCACCTCGCCCTCCTCGATCTGGCAAACGCGACGCGGCGCGGGAACAGGGCGCACGCAACAGGACGCGGCACGAAGGGGGGCACGCAACCGGATGCGGCAAAGGTACGCGTGCGGCAGCGCCAAGCAAACAAAAAAAGATGGAAGGTTAGGGACAGGGGGGAGGGATGAGATGGCAGCATGTGCGCACCTTGCGGGGCCTCCAACCACGGTGCAGGCGACAGGTGCCAACAAAAATGCGCACAAGGATCCTGCAATACGCACTTGCGAGACATCGACACATGCGACATGACGTGTTTGTGGAGTCTAGACAAGAATGGATGGACACTAGCGACCAGGTACAGAGAGACAGTGCGAGAGCCCTGTTGCGGGTCAGGGAAACCGCTAGACACGCACAACGCTACGGGGCAGAATTGGAAAGAATTACCCTGGGGCCATGCCACCTCCCCTACTCTCCTTTTTCCACTCCTGCACCAGCATTTGGCTAGGATTCCAGGCAGCTGCCGCAAATTCTAGATGGTAGATACGCCCACAATGCCAACGACAAGGCATTAACCCACCTGGCCAAACATACCCATCACCGCCCTCACCCCCCCTCCCTCGTACACCATTCCGCACACAACGCCACCGCATATGCATGCACACAGCCATCGCACATGCATGTAGCATGGTATGGCAGATGGCCGGGCCGCGTGCGCTACCTGCGGCACGTGTCTGCCCCCTGCTAGTCCCCAAACCAAGTCACTGGCGCGACCACATCGCCAAGCATGCATGCAGCACGGCGCATCAGGGCACGCAGCGAACCTCCCTCACCTTGTGCGTGTCTTCCTCCCCTCACCCACAGGTCACCCACCTGGAGTGTGTCCCTGACCACCGCGTACGGCACCTCCCCCCCTGCGCTCTTGTCGGCCCCCAGCGCGGCCAGCGAGAGAAGCCGCATCTTGGTCACCGCGTCGTCATGCGACAGGTTGTAGGGGGCCAGCGCCGCACGCTGCTCCTTGTAGAATGACAGGTAGTCGTCCAGGCGGCCTGCGCGAGAGGGGGCACGGACCACGGGCGGATGGCAGGGGAGACGTGTGAGGAGGGGCGGTGACGAGAGACAAAGCCACAAAGGCACAGCCTCGGGCCAGGCCACAAAAATAGGGTGTTGGACCGGACAACCAACCTAACAGGCAGGCCGGCAGCCACCCAGCCCACATGCCCCTGCACCATGCCGACACAAGACACCACGAGCGGTGAGCGGTGATCACGACGACTCACTATGGCATCTCCACAAGAGAAGCTTGGCGGGCAACGGCCGATGAACCCATTACTGCGACAACGCAAGCCCAAGCCAGCTGCTAAACATATGGTCCCGATTCTCCCGATTTCTGGCCTGTGCTGGTTGTCTCCTTGATATGGCCACCACAACCCGCCCTTGCATTACCCATGCGCCTATGAAAAGAGCCACTCCCATTACCATCCCCCTTGACCATCCCCCATGCCCACTGGCCCCACTGTGCCCGGCCGACACCCGTCCGCCGACTCCAACCATCCCCACCCATGTACAAAGTGCGGGCTGCACAAACACACCCTGGTGAGCTGCCCCGCACCCAACTGAGACACACATGACCGTATATCCCCCTCCCCCTCCCCTCCCCCTCCCCCTCCCCCTCCCCCTCCCTCCCCCTCCCCCTCCCCTCCCCCTCCCCCTCCCCCTCCCTCCCCCTCCCCCTCCCCCTCCCCCTCCCCCCCTCCCCCTCCCCCTCCCCCCCCCCCTCCCCCTCCCCTCCCCCTCCCCCTGCCCCGCCACACCAGATGCGGCAACCACCCCATACCCCGCCACGGCTCATGCCCCCCACGCCCACCCCGCCCCGCCCCACAACCCCTTCTGCATGCCATGCACTCACCAGTGAGGAAAATGGCGAGCAACCGGTGCACGGGCGCGTACTTGGCATCCTTCTCCAGCTGGCGGATGCTGGCCTTGTCCAGCAGGTCACACGAGAACAGCTCCTGCGACCCGACAAACAGCAGCGCCGCGCGCACCGCCTCCTCACGCACGCTGGCCAGCGCGGGCGGCTCCTCCCCCTCAAACAGGGACAGGTAGGCAACCAGAAAGTGGAAGCTGTCCTTGACTCCGCCGATCGAGGCGCACACGTGCGACGCCTTGAGGTACAGCTGGCGCTTGGCCTCCACCGGCAGCTGCCAGCGGGACATCCAGCTCTCCAGCTGCTTGAAGGAGGGGACGAGCTGGTCCGCCTGCCGCGTCTCATACGCATAGTTCATCGCGCACATGAAGATGGGGTAGCAGCTGCGCGGTGCCGCGCCGCCGGACATGCTGTTGAAGAGGGAGAACATGCTGCGGGGTGGGTGGGTGGGTGGGTGGGGGTGGGGTGGGGTGGGGTGGGTGGGGGGTGGGTGGGGGGGGAGGGGTGGGGGGGGAGGTAACGTTGTGGGTAGTGCGGCACGGTGGTTGTGCATAACGAGTGTGTGTGGGAGGGTTACCGTCAGAGGCGTGCACAGAGCGGAGGAAAGGCACGGGGCGTGGCAGAGCAGGGGCAAGACCCGGTGACGTGCGCATGTCGGCATGTTGCCTGGCCATGGTGGGCAACTGAGAAACATCGCTGCAAACTTGACTCCCACGCAGTGGCGAGGGGGGAACGCCTGGGCACGCATGCGGAGCTTGGGTTACAGGCACCCAGGGGTTGCGACGGATGGCATGACATGTGTGGGCAAGGATGACAGGTCATCACAGGACCAGAACAAGGGTGACAGGCCAGACCGTCGGGTCTTGGGTACTCGGGTGCCATGCGGACCAAAGGGGCCAAGGGGGATGACCCCAAGTGGCACCCATCAACCCTGCTTGGATCAGAAAGCCTTGCTTTTACCCAACCGAGCTGCTCTCACCCAACAACCTTGCTTGGATCAGAAAGCCTTGCTTTTACCCAACCATGCTGCTCTCACCCAACAACCCTGCTTAGGTGAAAAAGCCTTACTTCCCCCCAACCAAGCTGCTCTCACCCAACAACCTTGCTTACATCAGAAAGCTTTGCTTTACCCAACCGTGCTGCTCTCATCCAACAACCTTGCTTAGATCAGAAAGCCTTGCTTTTACCCAACCATGCTGCTCTCATTCGACAACCCTGCTTGTATCAGGAAGCCTTGCTTTTACCCAACCGTGCTGCTCTCATCCAACAACCTTGCTTAGATCGGAAGTCTTGCTTTACCCAACCGTGCTGCTCTCATCCAACAACCTTGCTTAGATCAGAAAGCCTTGCTTTACCCAACCGTGCTGCTCTCATCCAACAACCTTGCTTAGATCAGAAAGCCTTGCTTTACCCAACCGTGCTGCTCTCACCGAACAACCTTGCTTAGATAAGAAAGCCTTGCTTTTACCCCACCGTGCTGCTCTCACCCAACAACCTTGCTTAGATCAGAAAGCCTTGCTTTACCCAACCGTGCTGCTCTCACCCAACAACCTTGCTTAGATCAGAAAGCCTTGCTTTACCCAACCGAGCTGCTCTCACCCAACAACCTTGCTTAGATCAGAAAGCCTTGCTTTACCCAACCGTGCTGCTCTCACCCAACACCCCTGGCTTCAGCCAACACCAGGATGACGGCTGCCCCCCGGATTGTGCCCACCATGGGACAGCTAGCCTGACCTCACACATGCATGTCACGGTAGAGACCTCACACATGCATGTCACGGTAGAGACCTCACCCATGCATGTCACGGTAGAGACCTCACACATGCATGTCACGGTAGAGACCTCACACATGCATGTCACGGTAGAGACCTCACACATGCATGTCACGGTAGAGACCTCACACATGCATGTCACGGTAGAGACCTCACACATGCATGTCACGGTAGAGACCTCACACATGCATGTCACGGTAGAGACCTCACCCATGCATGTCACGGTAGAGACCTCACACATGCATGTCGCGGTAGAGACCTCACGCATGCATGTCACGGTAGAGACCTCACACATGCATGTCGCGGTAGAGACCTCACCCATGCATGTTATGGTAGAGACCTCACGCATGCATGTCACGGTAGAGACCTCACACATGCATGTCACGGTAGAGACCTCACACATGCATGTCATGGTAGAGACCTCACACATGCATGTCACGGTAGAGACCTCACACATGCATGTCATGGTAGAGCACGGCTACCAACCGCACTCCCCATACCTGGGGTATAAACACCACGCAACCTTGTGGGGGACCACGCTGGTCGCACAAGTCGCCGCCCAGTACCCCCCCCCCCCCCCTCCCAAGTACAGCCGCCAACTACATGATGCGGTTCCAAGGCCGCTCCCCACGCACCCCCACAGGATAGGCACCGACACCTCGTGGTGGTGGTACCGCCGCCGCCACGCCAGGAACAGCAGTGCAGCGTCCCCAACTCCCTATGTCCCACGTACATGCTCCCACACAGCCCTTGTTCTTGCGCGCCCACTCACAGGCTCAGCCGCAGCGCTTGCCGTTCAGCGGTGTTGGCCGCCAGCTCATTGCACAGGTCCACCACCAGCGCCTCCGCCTCCTGCGGGGGCATCTTGCGCAGCAGGTTGAAGATAACCGTGATCGCGCACTCCGCGTCTGGGCGCGGCACCCGACAGGTGCGGACAAGGGAGGGCGAGCCGGGATAGGGGAAAGCGGATGGCCTGTGAGAAGAAAGGCGTAACCCGGGAAATGGGCCAGTCATTTCCAGCAACGCTGATGTGGCGGGACGAATGCTAACTACCCTGCTAATTTTGCCGATACGTAGTGCCCTACGGCGAGAGCAGAGACAGCACAGAGACAGCATGCGCCGCAGGTGGATACTGGTTCTCATAGCATGAAGCGCAAGCAACGCAGGGGCGGCCACTTCATCCAGAAAAAAAACATTATAGACTGTTTTACCTTTTTCCGCGACGTCTGCCCTCATTATGTCCGGCAATGACGAATATAGACGCAGCAGCAAGTCCCTCGTCCTGCCTTCAACCATCAAAGCTTCGCATTCCGAGACGTATTGACCGACCTGGAGGGCCTGAATACACGACGAAGCGCCATAACGATGGAAAGAGAATATAATAAGCTATGCCCGATGTTACCAAATACAAATATCAATCAACTACTAAAAGCTATCATCAATTTTTACAGAAACTGCTCAGGGTGCCGAGGAAACAATTTGTTATACGCGATACCCAGAAAAGGGACTACCGAACACACCTGTTGTTCACTATCATTTCCGCTATGAGAAGCCGTCAGCTCGCCGATAAAACGGGCTATGGTCAAAGTAGGATCCTCATCAGAGGTTTCTACGAGATGGGCCGCCATGGCTGCAAGATGCTGACCCACGCGAGCGGCCTCGCGTGCCTGTCACCGGCAGTAATTTGCCGAGCATGCTTTTGGCGCCGCTTTGCCTCGGTTCGCGCGGTGCCACAGCAGCACTCCGCCATCGATGGCCGGAGGCGTTTGACCGACAGGCGCGGCGTACATTGCCCAAACGTTCTTGGCTTACTACCAATTAGGCAATTACCTACTAACGATAGCAACCGCCGAGCGCGGCCGCGGTCGCGCCGGAGATCGCACCTGTACTGTACGATGCAGTGGTTGCTATGTAATGCTGGCATGGTCGCGCACCACGCGAGGTGCCAGGCGGCACCGCTGACCGCTCGTGGCGTAGCAGGATGGCCATGGACGGTGCAAGCACGGAGCAGGACTCTGGAGCCAGGGCGAGGCAAGCGGTGTACGCTGGTGGCCTCCAGCGCGTGCATACCTTCGTTGCCCAAGTGAAACATTTTACAACAAGCCGGTTTCTCAGGCCATCGTATTTTACCGAGGATCCTTGTGGGATTGGCTAAACCTTGCGTCATCTGCATTGCTTAACTGGCGGAGACATAGCCCGCGATTCCTCCGGCCTCGGCTCGGTCTCGAGGGCGGCACGTGCTCCGGTCTCAGGAGAATTAGGGTTATCCTCTAGCAGCAAACATGGCGGGTTTTGGAAAAGGTTTGGCGGGTGTGCAAAAGCCCCCGGGCTTAAATGAGGGTGCGCTGGTTGCACTTATCGCGGATGAGGATTCTGTAACAGGTTTCCTGCTGGCTGGAGTTGGCAATGTCGATCTCCGGCGAAAGACTAATTTTCTTATCGTCGACAACAAAACCAAGCTCAAGGCAATTGAGGACGCTTTCAAGGATTTTACTTCGAGAAGTGACATTGCCATCATTTTAATTAGCCAGCATATCGCCAACCAGATCCGGCATCTCGTGGATGGGTATAACACCCCTGTCCCTGCGGTTCTCGAGATTCCCAGCAAGGAACATCCTTACGACCCCGCTCAGGACTCAATCCTTTCCCGGGTGAAGTTCATGTTTGGGCAAGCTGACTAGTTTGGGCTTTTTTAAGTTGGTAGCCTCATCATGCAAAAGCACAAAGCTTAATGTCAGCCCGATTTTGCGGTATTGACCGTGCTGGGCCGGTAACGTGCGAACCACCATGTTGGTCGCAACATCCTGTTGTATCGAATGGACCTGCTGCATCTTCTGACAAGCCTCACAAGTCGCAATGGACCAGGCAAGCTTGCAGCAAGCAGGTGGCGGACTCGTGACCATGAGCAAGGGGGGTGTCAAGCAAACGTTAGCCCTTACCTGGGGCGAAGACTTCCTAAAGTGGATGGAACCCTTAGCAGCTGGATTTGTGAACGGATGCTGTACGCTTGTTTGATCGTGCATCCACATCAGCAAATCAATTCTGATGCCCGGCTGAAGTGCAGGGTATTTTAGGAACAATATGTTTCAAAGGATGCTAAGGGCTGGGATGCAAAGGCGAGAGCCGCAATTTCAGTTGTATGCGACATAATCTTGGAATAAATCTGGAGGGAGGGGCTCAACCTAACCAAGTGGAACGTTGTTTTTTGCTGAGCAGGTGCGGCTGATGTAGACGAACAAATGCAGGCATGGATAGTAAGTAAGTATGTAAGTAAGCGCGTGAACATGCACTGAAGGCATGCCACGGGGTACCCGATGAGGTACTTTTCTACACCGATGCTGCATCCGCAAAGGCAAGTGGCGCGACTCACTCGCCCAGGTCTGGAGTTGCAGATAGCAACTCCGTGTCATCCGGACAATCCAAGCCGATCACGTACGCTCGGCCATGATGACGGGTGTAGGGGTAGGTTGCGTGCTCACCCCCGGTAGCCCAGGACAAAGAAAAGGCTTCTCCGGCATGGATGAAGTGTCCAGTAAACAATTAGCGTGGAATTTCCCGCTCTCTGTTCTCTCCCATCGCCCCTTTCCCCCCTTCCCCTCTCCTCCCTCCATATTTCCTTATCCCTCCCTCGGTACTAGTTGTTCTCGCTCTCCTACAACCTGTGCTTCCCCGCCCACTCTCCCCCTTTCTTTTGATTACCTCAAAGTGGTTGGCACTCCAAGCATCTGCTATTCGTTTTCTCCTACGAGTTGTTGTCTCCCCCGGCCAGCCTGCATGGTTGCCAAACGAAGGAGAGACCAATGTCTGCATCTCGTTGATGATGATATTATGTGTGTGGGCCCTTCCTGTCCTTGGCGGCATATCTCATGTGCCACCCAGGGGTTTATCAATTAGTTCCTTTTTTCTATTTCTCCTTCCCCACTGTTGCATGCACGGATGCAACATGCCGTTTGTGGTATTAAATTATCCGTCCCGGTCGATCGGCGCCGACCGTAACCCGGCGCCAGTGCCGAGGCCATAGTATAGTTGGCAGCCGAGGCAATCCGTGTGGAAGTAAGTGGAGAAGTTTTGCTGACGAACTTGGCCTTTGCGTCGTAGGCAGACCTAGCGCCTGAACGGGAGTTACGGGACAGCCAAGTGGCACTGCACACGCGTTATGATGGTACCTACGGACATTTGGATTTTTTCAGGAGAGGCCTCTAGCCGTACTGGTCTTTTTAATGTGTTCTAGACAGTTCGAGAAGCCCGTCCCCGGCTCCCCGCGGACCTGACGTCATGCCTGGTTGGCAGCGCTAGGCGCAGCCACCAACGGGGACGAAGGGACAAAATAGGCAAGGCACGAGCTATGCCAGCAATCCGGACCTTGTATCGTAATTTACCACGTTGCTCTACAGATTATTTTACCATCGCTTAATTAAAAATTAAATTATAACATGCCTCCGTTGGGAGATCATGTAGCACATATTCCATGATGGATGGGGTGGAGGAAGCCGCGTAATCGAACTATCCTAACTCTAAGCTATCTAGATAGTCCTAACTAATCTCTTAATCCTGGAGTGTAATTCTGTTGTGGGCTCGAGTGTGAATCCCTCGCCTACTGGGTGTAAGTCTTCACGCATTGAGTGTTTTAATCTGTGTGGTAACATTGTAATTAATATACGAAACCGGTTTTTCGGGTTTGAGCTTATTCGTATTGTGTGACAAGTATTCTTAAGCCACCATCGTGCGCTGTGACGCATAGGAAGTCAAAGGTCTTTCGAATTCATTCTCAATCATTAAGGCGCTATTTTAAATAGCCATACGTGTTAAACCCACCCTCGACCTCCTTGTGCATGCATTAAATTAAAGTTAAATATTGAACTATAACATGACTCCTGACGTGGGCTGGGCCCAGTGATGTTAGACGCCGCAAGGCCCGCACCTTCAAAGAACAGCTACTAGAGGACATGGGGGGCCTAGGCCTCTCCGTGATTTGGAAGAAGATGATGGACAAGGCCAAGTGGGCCCAGGTCATAGAGGACAACGAGCCCGGGCCCCCAGTGGGGAAGCGCCCGCGTGTGCAATCTCGTGGGAGGCACGCCAGATAGCCCCCTAGGGCAGCGTGCGGCTGCCTAGATAGATGTTGTAGTTAGAATGTTGTTAGATAGATGTAGTATGTAGCCGATGTAGATAGACTAGACCGGTAGGACTGTTTGCACCCATCCATCCATCCATCGGGGTTAATGCTCCGTGACTCCCCAACGGGAGCACGAGTCTAATTAATTAATTAATTAATAACATGACTCCGTTGGGAGATCTATCATATGTAGCACGTGCGAAATCTAACTAAGCTAACCAGGTGACTAATTAAAATTAATGAATTGACTCCTTAAAATTAATGAACTGAAGATAACTCCGATCCCCAACACGTGTGGGGATCCGCCGGGGAAACTTCAACTCAGGTATTCTGATCAGGCACTCCGCAAAGGTGAAAACCATTTGCGTTCAGTGCCGGGCCGCGGAAAACGCGGAAAAACGCGATCTGCAAATGAATCCGACCGGAATCGAACTGGGGACCTATCGCACCAATTTTGCTGACTATAGGACGGACGTCTCCGGTATGGCTGCCGGGCCTGGCCGTCCCCCTAATAAATTCGTTCTCTTTGCACCCGAGCCGGAGCCCGCGCTGCGAACCCTTCTCAACTATCAATGACGACGCTCGCGCGGCCCCGCGGCTCTAGCAGTGGGATCTGCCTAACTCCCGCCCGCTTCCCACCCCTGTGCCTTCGCAGCCCTTGGGCTGTCAGAGAGAGAGAGCAACGGGTCGGCAGTGAGCCAGGTTCGCCCCGCCTCGCGCGTCCGCCTCCGAAACCTCCTCAGACTGCACACATTTCTTATATGCGTGCAGACGCAGACTCAGTCTACCTGGCCACCCGAGCCAACCGTCGGCGTCGCCTCGACGCGTTGGCAGGAAGAATCGAAACGGTGATTGAAAGTATAAGTCCTCAACCCGCCCCCCTACCCCCCCACAGGTACACCCCCACCCCCATTGTCCATCACCACCCTGCTCCATCTCCGCCCGGGCCATCCCCGCCTGCACCCCGCTTTTCGGTCAACACACGCCACTGGTCATCGCCACCTTCTTGACGCCCGCACGCTTCAGCCCGACGCTGACCGCTCATGTCACTGCCAGCGCAGCGACGACTGTCAGTGCCATCGAACGTCTCCAATCTTATTGGTTTCTAGCCGCATCGACAATATTATCGCCATTGATCATGGCCGGGAATCCAACCAATCTTGAACACAGGCGCATTGCATCGGCTCTTATGTGTGTTTTCCCTATCCGACCTTTCTTGTTACCCTCTGTCTCCCTGGAGCCATGCAGGTCTACCTAGAGATAGCCACGCGGCTCCCGCGGCGTTCGCGTCTTTCCTCTCAGACAACTACCCTAGGTAGTCCTTCCGCGGCGTTGGATCGCCATGCGTCCATATGTAATATGTATAGTTGTCTCACTTCACATACATGTATGCTGGACCTCGCATCTCGCTCGGCCCTCTATCTATCATTAAATTTGAACTCAGGACTATCGAGGAGACAATGTAAACCTTAGATTTTACTATACACGTCCTTCATGAAAGAGCATAAATAGAGCTCTAGAGTCTGATCAGGACCAGTGTTTTTTTTAAGGTTTTCGTTACTAGTGGAGCTAGGCCACTTGTGGCGTTTCGAACTATGAAAACTTCAGTTTACTCGGCCAATGTGTGGCTTTAAGCCAATTAAATTGGGCTTGGCACGGCCACGTGTGGCGGGCTGGCTTTTTGGTGCAGCAAATGACCCTGCCGGCAGCGGCGTCAACGCGGCGCGGCGCCGTACTGGCTGTACACCCTCCGCATTGGAAGTTTGTTATTACATAATATGGGTCAATTTGCCGTATTTGCATTACGAATAACCCTGGATTGTTTGTTGGGGAGCCAGTTAGAGTCCCGGGTTTTTATTATTTAATTAAAACCTTTTGTTTGTTTGTTTGTCCTACAGCCGTTCAAGGCACATGGGTACTTACAGTCATTCCCGCGTTAAGTTGCGATCGCCCCCTAAAACTTGGCGCCGCAACTTAACGAGGGAACGCAACTTAACGGTAGAATTAGGCTAGCAGCCCACCACCTCCTCCTCTGACGGACTTCTATACGGCATTCGACAGCTCTCGTCAAGCCCGATCCAGCTGCAGCGTCAAAGCCGGCCAAAGTCCATTTTCCAGGCCAGATATTGTGGACAAACTGAAAGGCGGGCTGCAAAACACGCCGTGGGCAGCCACGCAGTGCCGGCCTGCGTTTTATAACACAAATGTGTGTTTAACCCTCTGACTTCGGTTCTTTTTTTGGCGGGTTACTTAATTGCCGGCCAGTCGGCTTCACGTTTGACTGTGACAAAACATGGAAACAGTCGTGAGGGAAGCTTCATTTACTGTCAATGGCCTGCATGTAAACAATAATAACAGCATGGAGGCCACATGCAGCGAGACTGCCTGTGGCCTCAACAACCTTGTCTTTGCCCTTCTGCGGTGCATTCGGCATGACTCATTGATATGGTGGTAATTTCCGGCAAGATGTCTCAATGATTACACATGCATTAATTCAAATTAATTAATGATTACACATGCATGGTCGTGGATTCTTATGTACCGCAGCCCGCAGGCTGCAAAACGGCTGATGAATTTGTAAGGTTGCATTCGCGCTTTTCACCTATCATTAAGCCAAAAGGCGGGGAAATTTGCGCGCCAGTGGGGCTTGCGTATTTTGCCCCCTAAAATCACGTAGCGGGTCCGGACTTGGCAAAAAATGGCCTCCTGCGCGGCCAAAAATGGCCTGACACCTACAAATTGAGTCATTACCGCGTTAAGTTGCGATGGCCTCCATGCTTAAGTTGCGGTCGCCCCCCAAACTTCGGCGCCGCAACTTAACGCGGGAACGCAACCTTAAGAAACGCAACTTAACGCGGGAATGACTGTATTTAATTAATAAATTTCTTTTGTTTGTTTGGTAGATATCGTACACGCCGTCCCCAATTCGGCCGGCAATCCGGCCCGGCGGCCCCCCTTCGGCGGCCATCTATAGGCTAGAGTCAGTGGAGGTCAGTGATACCCAGAGCCCACATGAGTTAATTAATTAATTTTGTTTGTTTGTTTGTTGAGTCCAGTCCTCAGCCCCCGGAGTTAATTAATTAATTTTCTTTTGTTTTTTTTATGGTTTTCAGCCAGAACATTTTCCAGAAGCTAATTATTTAGTTAAAACTTCCAATGCGGGCGGTGTACACAAGGCCGGCGAGCGTCTCCGTCTCAGGCATCGGTGGCGGGCGTACACCCTCCGCATTGGTAGTTTTACTAAATAATTATGAGGCTGGGCGCCGACCAGCTGCAAACGATAAATAAAACAAAAGAATTTTAATTAACTAATTCCCGAGTGTAGTGAACTGTAGTTTTTGAAGCTACCAAACAAACAAAGAAAGTGTAAATAAATATTATTTTACTGTCACGTGTGCAGCTTTCTCGCTAACAAACAAAGAAATATGATTTCTGGCTGAAAAATGTGCTTTTCCTAGCCGTAAGAGCAGTGCATCCGGCTGGGTTATACAGAACAAAGTCAACAAACAAAGAATTATTAAATTTCGCAGCCAGTTCAACGGTTGTTCGGTAACCAAACAAACAAACTAATAATTAATTAATTGGGCGGACACAGTAGCACTTTCAACCAATAAAACGCTAATTCCGAAGGGCCTTTTGGCTGAACTGAATTAAAACTACCAATGCGGAGGGTGTACTTGGTAAATTAACAATGTTCAACGATTACTAGCTATTACTAACTAGTGCCGAAAGTCGAAACACATTAGTCAATCCAGTACTGTATGGCTGGCGAGTGGCGAGTGACTTATTAATAACTGAGGCGCCACCGCCAGGCCGGTGAGGCCGCCAGCCAGCTGAAGCCTGAAAAGTGAAAATGCACACAAGCTGCAGTCTGCACATGAGTGCACTCCGGTCTCTGGCAGCGGGCCACTTGCCACTTGGCACTTGGCCGGGCTCTACGTACATGCACTATGCAGTCAGTAAGTCAGTCGTAGTTGTTGTTGTTGTTGATGTTGATGTTGTGTCCCACGCCGCACATGGGCAGCAGAGAATCTATAGTATCGAGGGCCGGATATATTTAGTATCGGTGGTACTATCGGGGCACTCAGTACTCATAGTAGTATTCTAGTACTAGGGAGGCTTGTTGTGACGGAACGCCGGCCGCAAGACCGGCTGACACCGCCAATTGTGGCGTAACCTGTACTAGAGTGAACTTCGGGCACGGCCTGTGGCGAAACAAAACTACAAAGTAGAACAGCACGGCCAAATTGTGGCTTCTTGGGAGCCCTGTCAAAGTGGATGGCACCGCCACATTTTGCCAAAAAAAGTGCCACACCGCCACATTTGGCGGCATATCGCCACTAAAAAAAACACTGACCAGGACTGGGGTACTCGTATTCACATCCATCCCGGAGCAGACAAATAGGTGCTCTAGTCATCGATTACGTGCTCTCCGTCAGTGAAGGTGCTCACAACTAAGTGCTCTCAAGCTATCTGTCTGCCTGTAAGCTTGCAAGCCCGGGCCAGCTGGCCTTGTGGACCGAGGTCTTCTTGGCCATTTCCGTGGACCGTTTTTCGACTTTGAATCCCGGAATGGTCGGTCAATATAGACTGGCGAGTGTTAGCAGGGTTGACAACAATGGTGTCAGTGTTCCCGACTGAACCGGGCCGCGTCCGTCCATGCACAAGTAGCAATTTAGGCTCTTCAGACCAAGTTGGGCGGCTCTTCAGGTTGGGCGTCGCCGTCCACTATCTTGAACATCGTCGCAATGCCTGGAATTCTCTCTCGAAGAAGCGCACCCCCAGCACCCGTTGTCCCTCGAGGAACTACAACTCCGGCGGCCCTTTCGACCTCGCCGTTTCTGGCGTCCACTTCCCTCGAGAAAGTAGCAGCCACCTGATAATGAGTATACTGCGCTGGTTGTCTCCTTGATACTGCAAGACTTCCGCTAGCCAATATTTATCAAGCTAAGACTTCCGCTAGCGGCCAATATGGATGTTCGGGGATGTCGGTGCGACTCATCACCGCAGTCCGACTCAACGGCGAAAATGTCTCGCAGCTTCAGTCTGCCGCTTGCCGTCTCCGTCCTCTCTGCCTGTTGTCTGTTCAGTCGCGTTCCTTCATCCGTGCCCCCCCCGTCCGTCGGTTAGGGTCGGTTCCTCAGCACTGGCTCCTCCAGAAATGATCGAATTACATGGTAAGAGAGTTAGTCATTGCGAAATATAGTACGATGATTATACAGCGGGAACCAACTAGTGCTAGCTTCATCGTCACCCCCTTCAGTGGGCAATGAACGCGCGTCATTCGGCATGACCGAACAAAAACCAGCTCGGCGAGATGATTCATGCGCCTCAATCATAGATGTCGCGTGCCGACCGCCGGCTAAGTATGGCCGCTATAGAGCACTATCATCATATTGAAACGGCTAAACTGAGGTCACCCGCGTGCAACTGCATAACTGAAACCAGTATACACCATGCCGCAACAATTTATGGAACCAATTCATGCGTCGATACACCAATCATGATGTTGTCCGCACCCGCCATAGCCTCCAATTTGCATGCACGTGATTACCTTACATTCACTTTTATTTTCAATTTTTTCTTTTACTTTCAGTACTTTCAATACTTTCGCCCTTGCTGTTGTCGGTTCATTGTCGGTTGTCGGTTGTTGTTGCCCACGCCGCAGGCCGCACATGGGCCAGGCATGGGCAGCAAAAATTTAAATTTGGAAAGGCCGAGGGCTAGGACACTGAACAGAATGCCATCACCAACAGACAAGAACCAAAGATACTCAGCGGGGACATGTACGGTTGCATGCATAATTGGATACACCCGCGTTGGTACAACAGCGTGGTGATTCCTAGCAAACGATTCGAGAGCCAGATTGTCTGCCGCACTTGTTGACCACTTTGCCGACAGAAGAACTTGATTCTTTAGTATGAAGTGTATCCAGAAGATGATTGATTCCATTAAGATTCCAGGTAAATAGGTGTACGTTGGCCGCTGGGTACGACAGCACATCACCTGGGGTAGCAAGCAGGGGTACCTTCTTTCAATTTACGCCACAACCGACCCAGCTGAACAACATAATTTTTTCAAAGACATGTTTCAGATGATCCTCGCCATGATTTCCCACGGCCTGGAGGTCATATTGATGGGTGATTTCAATCTAGACATGGCGGCGCACCCTCAATCACGTACAAACCCCTTTCACGAACAGCTACTAGAGCTTAACCTACACGACCTACTGCGCCCCAGGGACAACGACCACACTTGGCTTGCAACACGCGACGGTCACCGCATCACACGCCGTCTAGACAGAATCTATGCCACGCACGCTTGGGCGGACCTTGTATGTCATGCTAGGGTAGATCGCTCTATCACTCTTTCGGACCACTACCCTTGTATTATCACCTTAACGCACCACACCCCACCGACGCGGGGACCCGGTATCCCCCGCTTCAACCGAGACTTATTGAGGGATCAAACATTCACGGCTCAAGTAAAAGCTTTTTGGCGAGAGTGGGTGGCCAGCATCCCTCACTATACCGATCATTGTCGATGGATGCAAGCCGGCCTACAACATGTATTGCAACTTTCCAAGAAATACACTGCTGAGCTTAGACAACAGAAAGGCCATGAATACCGATGTTACGAACGTATTGTCAACCGTCTACAACTTAAGCAAACACTCACTACTTATGACATGGCGAAAATGCAACAAGCCCAGCTAGCCTTGGACAAACTGCGATACGAAAGACACGCTAACGCCATAGATGCGGAAAACCTTTGGTGGCACACAACGGGGGAAAAAATGAATAAAGAATATTTTGCACTCCTCCCCAAGCAACGAACACACACGCTGATAACTGAAATTCACGACGACCAGGGCATCCACACCGACACCCATTCCATACTAAACAGCGGTCATCAATATTTTACGAAGCTATTCCGAAGTAAACCGCACCCTCAAGCACCTCAAGCTATCCACCAAGTCCTTCAGGCGATACCACGGCGCCTCACCACCACGCAGCAGCAAGAACTAGATCAGACACCCACACAAGCTGAGACACAGGCTGCTATGCTGCTATGCTCAAAATCAAACTCGGCAGTGCACCCGGCGTGGACGGCATCCCTGTAGAATTTTGGAGGAAGTTTTGGCCCGACCTTTCTGCCGGCTTTTACAAATGCGTCCTCGAAGTATGGCGCACAGGTATCGTCCCTGGCAACTGGGCAGAAACCGCACTAATCCTCATATTTAAAAAGGGGTCTAAAACTCAATGGCAAAACTACCGTCCCATACGACTACTCACGGTTGCGTACAAAATCATCAGTAAAATACTACAACTACGCATTTACACAGTACTCGACGACCTAATCGGTCCGGAACAAGTCGGCTTCCGCGCTAACCTACACATAAACGATAGCATTACCATGCTTATGGACATAGTGGAAAAAGCGTGGCGCCACAACATACTCGGCATCATACTATTCTGGGATTTCAAAAAAGCTTTTGACCGCATGTGTTGGGACTACCTCGAGAAGACATTGCGCGGTTTCGGATTTGGGGCACTTTCACACATGTCACCATCGGTATGATTAAATCGCTCTCATGGACCCTACTCCTAAACGGGCACTTCTCACGCACAGGCACTAGCTCTAGGTCACTCCCACAAGGCGACTGCATGTCCCCGCTCCTGTTTCTTCTTGCGCATGCCGGGCTGTTCTTTTTGCACGCTCGCGACAACAGGATCAGGGGCTTCCCCATCCAAGGTAAACCGCGAGGTTTGTTCCAAACTGCTTATGTTGATGACACCACTAATGTCTGTACCTCCACTACCGATGTGCATGCTATCATGGAGAATATCACGACATACTCTATGGCCTCTCAACAGCGGTGTAACGTGCAAAAGTCCACGGGGCTGCACATCGGGAGAGGATCCTCCCCCCGCTTATCACTCCCTAATCTGCCTGTGACATGGGTCCAGCCAGACGGTCACCACCTATTACACAACTGCCCTATCGGCTGCACTATGGATGGACGTCTTGCTGAACACCCCACCTTTTTGTATGACAACACAACACACAGTGGCAAACTCACAGGCATGCTCCAAGCGGCATCAAGATGGGCAGCGGTTCCCCGTCTCAGCCTACGGGGCAGGGTCCTCATCACCAACCAAATGTTATTCTCCAAAGTGCTCTACTACTGCCAAGGTCACCCACCTAACGAGTACACCACCAAGATCATCCAACGAATCGGCAGCAATTTTGTTTGGAAACAGCAGGGTATCATAACACACACGGTGCCGGGATGGATCGATCGGGACATGTCCTATATGCCATGGGTTCAAGGAGGCTTGGGCTTACATAATATGGAGTGGCGCTTATGGTCAGTGTACACCAAACAGATCCTAACCGCTTTCATAGGCGTAAACGCACACCCTGGTTGTATGTTGGCACAAGAAGCTTTCGCCACAACCTATACCCACAACAATGGTACATCATGGCACTTGGGGGCAGCAATACTTACATGTGCGCTCACTTCGTATAAAGGCTTATCATGGTACTGGGCACGTATGTGGAAAGGTTATAAGAACCTAAAACCGGACAGAATTGCTCACCCTACCACGCGGGAAGAGGTGGCACGCCAACCATTATATTTCAATGATTTGCTGCGCGATAGTGAGCATAATGTGTTTGGTGTTTTAAGCGGCCGCAACCCATATGAGGGCTTTTTGACGGCCAACCCGCCGGTTACGCGAATCATCGATTTATACGCGGCTGACGGTGACCGATATCGCCTCCTAACATACACGGAAATCAGTGCGTGGATCGCAAACATGCCCAGCCGACCAGCTTGGGACAACCTTCTACAAGCAATTCCCGCAGGATGGCATACCCTCATGACAACCCCACGCAAACCCCTACAAGTCGGGGAATGGGTGAGCTATTACCCGGATCGCGACACGTCCATACATAAGGGCTGCATCGTTGCGGTCGCGTCGACGGGCGTTACCATACAATTGCTCCAGGAGACACCCGACGGTCAAGGACTTCTCGGCAAATTGATTACATCGTACGCCTACATTCCAGCATTTCAATGTCACCGCATTCGAGTGGTCCCGTGGTCACTGTCACAGGCGTGCATGTTACCCCTGGACCCCACCACAGTGATACGCGACACCACATGGCTACATGTTGGCAAGGGGCGACTGGACACGCTTGCTCTAGACCCGCTAGAATTTGGGTGGGTCCTCACATCTGGCGGCACCCCCATGACGAAGTGCCTTTTCGAGTACACGGCAGACTGGGGATACCGGCTACTTCTACATAAAAATCATAGGATGCACCCGGGTCGCCTGCGCTGGCACCCCGAGTGGCCGGGCTACACCTGGATCAAGAACATTACCTTGGCAGTTGATCACCCATTGGTTGACAAACGGGCCACCGACGTCCAGCACCTGCTTATGCATCGGGCCATCGGGGTCAATTCCCAATTGCACCACCGGTACTCCCACGCGGCGGCGTGCTTATGCAACTTTCCAGATGAAACAATTGAGCACAGATTTCTGGACTGCCAACTCGCAGGGGTTTGGCAATGGCTGCTGGGTATATGGGCCAAGTGGATGGCTATTACAGCTCCCCCCACCACCGTCACACTATCTACGGTTATTTTCGGCATCACGGGATTACGGGACGCGAGCCTCACAGCCAACCAGATGGCATGGATATGGCTACGCACGACGATGCTTCACACCATATGGCAAGTTCGCAACGAGACCGTATTCACGTTACGTGCCGCGTACACGAGAGGTGCCGTGGTCCGCCGGTTTATCTCATCTTGGAACCTGGCTATGCGTCGTTACTGGCTCCTGGCGACGGAACAACACAAAGTATGGGACCCGGGCCCTAACAATGACACCCCCAGCCCACTGGAAGTCTTCCATGCACTCATGGGCATGAACCAGGTCTTTACACGTATGCCGGATGACGATATATCTACAGTACAATGGCTACCTTGGTCGCAGGGCGCGCCTTATTAATGCGGGCAACCCAATTTAGGCACAACTAGGCATTTCAGGCTATTTCTGGCATACCTGGGTCACCTTAACTGTTATATGGAAATCAAGTAACGTGCGTGTTTGCAACTTGCCCGTTGAAACTCTACGGCGGAGCCAATTTTCGGAAGAACCTCACCCTTATGCTTGCAAATTCGGGACAAATTCGGTGGATGTATGTATGTATGGATGGATGGATTGACGGATTTTCATCCCCTATTCCTATGTTTTCTCACGTGTACGGCCTTATAAGCTTCGCCAATTCTGGCGAACCTAACGGTTCTTCCGAAAATTGGCTCCGCCAGATAAACTAACACCCATTTCACCGGAAAAAAATAGGTGTACGTTTATTCCGAATATAGCCAGTAGTTAATCCCTGCTAAGCCCTGCTAAGATTCGACAACGTCCCAGTTCCGCGGTCCAGCGTACTGCTGGTCCTGCTGCTCGTCCTAAATCATGAGCTCACGATCCTCCGTACGCGGTTCACGGTGCTCAACAAACGACATCTGATCATAATTCTACTTTTGACCGTCAAGGCCGTATTGAACCACAGTCAGCGTTGTAAGGTCAATGGTGCCAGAGCCAGGCAGTGGGTGCAACAAGCAGGCTCTTGTTACCCAACCCTATCTGGACGTCAGGACAACGAAGCTTTCCGTATCCGCTTGTGCGGCTTTCAAGCCACGTGTTCAATTTTTGCACGTCTATCGGCGAGTCCTGATGCGCAATCCACTTCCGGGCCGTAACCTCGCGTCGCCTGCCGCAGTTATCGATAAACTCGTGCACACCACCTGGCAAGGCACCACCAACCCTCAACTCCACCTTCCTCAACAACATGGCTGCCGCCCTTGCTTCTTCCACCTTCCTGGGAGCCGCCGTTGTGGCTGTAAGTTACTCTGCGTGCTTGACCATTGTATCTTTCTTGATGAGGTTGTTGGAGCTTACCATCAGAAGTCATTTTGTCACTTCGGTTCGGGGTGAGCAACCCTTGCTTGATCCTTTCGTGAAGCTTCCAGGCTGACCGATGCCTGTTCCTTTACTCATCCTTGTTTGTTTTTATCCTTCAGCCGGCCCAGAAGGCTGAGGCCAAGAAGATCAACACCGTTGTTGAGGCCCGCCGCACCAAGTCCGCGACCCCTGACTCCCCCTTCTACGGCCCGGACCGTGTGACCTTCCTCGGCCCATTCACCGATGTGCCATCCTACCTCACCGGCGAGTACCCCGGTGACTACGGCTGGGACACCGTCGGCCTGTCGGCTGATCCCGAGACCTTCGCCGCCTACCGCGAGATCGAGCTGATGCACGCTCGCTGGGCCATGCTCGGCACGCTCGGCTGCTTCCTGCCCGAGGCCCTGGAGAAGTACTCCGGCATTAACTTCGGCGAGTCCGTGTGGTTCAAGGCTGGTGGCCAGATCTTCCAGGAGGGCGGTCTGGACTACCTGGGCAACCCATCCCTGGTGCACGCCCAGTCCATCATCGCCACCGTCTTCATCCAGGCTCTGCTGATGGGCCTGGTTGAGGGCTACCGTGTGGGTGGCGGCCCCCTGGGTGAGGCCGGTGACAAGATGTACCCCGGCGGGTCCTTCGACCCACTTGGCCTGGGCGATGATCCCGACACCCTGGCCGAGCTCAAGGTGAAGGAGATCAAGAACGGCCGCCTGGCTATGTTCTCCATGTTCGGCTACTTCATCCAGGCCATCGTCACCGGCAAGGGCCCAGTCGAGAACCTGGATGCCCACCTGGCTGACCCCTTCGTCAACAACGGCTTCGCCTACGCCACCTCCTCTGGCCTGGTTGGCCTGATCAACAAGTCTGTCTAAATCCACAGACTTCCATCTCTCCACAGTTGGTGTAAATAGCCGTTCCGGATTATTGTTAATGCAAATTTAATACATTTTGAACGCATCCTATTGAATGTCTCCATGGTCTGTGTGATTGCATGTGCCTGATTTACAGTCATTCACGCCTGAAGTTGGGCTGGCTTAAGTTGAGTTCACGCCTTAGGTTGGGCCGAATAGGGTTTTGGCATTCCAAGTTCAAAGTACAGAAAAGTATGTTTTAGTAGAATCATACGTTTCAGTATTAATTAATTAATTAATTAGGAACATAACTCCGTTGGGAGTATATGTAGCACATAGCCCTGAGAAGGGGCATATGAGCCTATAATACATTCTAAGCTACTTCCTGCAAGGGTGGGAATGTAAACAACACTTGCTCTAGGTGCACCAGGGCACCCGCACCCTCATGGTCTATCACGCTATGCCCGGGTAAGGGGGGGAGCATGCCTGTGAGGGGGAAGATCATCATGGCTATACAAGAGCTATGGCATGGCTTCTCAGCAGAGAGTGACTCCCTGCATGGGCACAACATTACTAAATAAGGCTAGGCATCGTCTGGAGTGTGGCACATCATAGGCACACATGTACATGATTAAATAAAGCGCAGGGCTTAGCTGAGATAGTGCCTCTAGGAGGCGTACATGTACATGGCCACGGTCTATCTATTCTGCACTACTACTGCTGTATTCCCCTAAGCTGGGGCGTCTGGAGTCGCTGGGGCCGCGGGGGGGGGGGGGTCGCCTGCCAGGGCTTGTGGCCGACGTAGATGGCCGCCCCCTTCCAGTACACCGGCTGCCCCGCCTTGGTCTGCCGGAGCTGGAGGTAGGTCGGCCATAGCTCCCGTCGCCGCTGTTGCTGCGCCAGGGTCAAGTCGTCATCAAGGGTGAAGAGAGTCTTCTCGAGCCGCTTGCGGCGTCTGAGAAAAGAAATCTTGTCCGCCGGGGTCTTAAAGGTGAGGAGGAGCGGGGGCGGCCCTGCCTTACCCCGCGCGCGGGGAAGGCGGTGGGCAGCCAGCTCTATCTCACCGTTAAGGCCCATGCGACCAAGGATTTCTCTCTCAAACGCACGCAAAAGCTTCTCGGAATTCTCACCTTCCTCCATCTTGAAGTTCTTGACAATGACGTTGAGGCTGCGCTTGGCGAGCTCGGCCTCCTCGCGGAGGTCAAGCGTCTGCCGTTGAAGCTGGGCTGCGACGGCGGAGGTGGTGGAGGTGGTATGTTGCTTAAGCATGTCCGCCCAGGTGGTGATGGGAGGAGCATCGCCGGCCAGGCCAGCCGAGGCTGGCTTGGCGGCAATGTCCTTCACCGCCTGGGCGGTGAGGCCTGCGGTATTCTGCAGAACCTCGATAGCAATGGCGTTGTCCTTAAGACGCTGGTCGATGTCACGGAGCTGGGCGGTGATGGCGTCGGAGGTGGAGGTGGTGGCGGTGGAGGAGGCGAGGAGGGTGGAGGTGGCGGTGGAGATGGTGGAGGTGGCGGTGGAGAGGAGGGGGAGCTCGGCAGCCAACGTGCTGCCCACTGACCGCCACATCTGCTGCGATGGGGGCCACGTGCTGCTCGAGGGCCTCCTTGAGGAGTGAGCGGATGGAGGATTCGGTTAAGGTGGTGGTGAGGGGCTTTGGGGGCCAAAGCTCCTCGAGGGAGCGGCCGAGGAGGGAGAAAAGGACGCGAATCTGAAGGTTGGGGCGGCGGCATTGGAGGATTTGGTCGAAGTTGTGGGTGCGTCTCTGGAAAGCATCGGTGAGGCGGCCCTGATGGAAGAGTTGCTTGCACATCTCGAGAAGCGAGGCATACGATCCGAAAAACACGTAGCTCAGGATCCTGTCGGGGTTGAGCTTGTCGAAAAAGCCGGGCTGGCTGGCCAGCGTCAAAGCCGTACTCCTCCCAGGTCGGCTCGGCAGGGCGACTGCGCTTGGGTTCAGGCGACGCTGCTGGCGAGGCGGCCAGCGGGGGCTGGGCGACCACTAGAGCTTGGCTAGTGGCGCCGCTGCCTTCTGGGCCGGTTGGCGAAGCTGCAGCCGGGGCTGCAGACGTATTTTCATTGCTGAGCGCAGCCGCCAGGCTGCGTTGCGTCGAGAGGCGTTTGCTCATCGTATAGTGCGTTATAGCTTCGGAAAATTATATCAGCATGTGCGTCTAAGAAAGACAAAGTGATTGTGATATTCACAGCTGAAGTCGGTGCTCAAACGTGAAAGTTATGAGCTCCGACAGCCATGGCTACCTCGTGGCTCGTGGCTCGTGGCTCAGATGACAGGGCTCAGCCACCTGCATTCGTTTCAGTATCTTTAGTTCAAATTAGTAGAATCATTCACGCCTTCAATTGGGTTGACCCCTCAAAAATCTCGAACCCAACTGAAGGCGTGAATGACTGTAATTACAGGGGGCTGTCAATAAATTCGTCATGAGTGCCTGTACAGGCTGCATTTACTGGTTCGTAGTGCATTCTGGTGCCTGGTGGTTGTTTCTGCCAATGTCTCATTTCATTATTTAAACCCGCGCTCCCGTTGGGGAGTCACAGTGTATCAACGCCGATTAATGAATTAAAAGGGGAGGGGACATGCCTAAAGTGCACTTTTCTGGAAACCACACCTATGCATGTGGTAATAATCCAATGGTGGTTGGGGACCATAAATATGATAAATATGATGCAGAGCCACCACGAGCCACGATCCACGAGGTAGCCATGGCTCAGTGACGGCGGAGCTCATAACTTTCAGGTTTGGGCGCCAAATTCGGCTGTGACTATCACAATCGCTTCGTCTCTCTAAGACGCACACGCTGATAGAATAATAAGACGCCCACCGAGCTGGCCACCATCTTGGCAGGGCCCTGCCCCTGCCAACAACAACGGTATTTCAAGTACCTTGATCCCACCTCACAGCACGTCATGACCGCTGACCTCAGCATCCTGCCGAGCCACACGCTTGTAGACCTTATCAAGGAGACAGCCAGAGCAGGCCAGAAATCGGGAGAATCCGGACCATGGTGGTAGCTCGAGCCTGCCGTTATCTTGTCCGCGTGTTCGAGTCGTTCAGGATGATGAAGATGAATGGTGATGGAAATGTGTAGCCTTGTGCATTGAAATTATGGCTGGCTTACGTGTAGAGCGACTACTATGACCTAGACGGTGGGGCCGGAAACAGCATGCTTGATCAGGGCGTGTGTTTCGAGCCTAACTGGCCGGGAGTGTCTAGTGGTGAGCACCATTGCTGCGATCGCTCTCCCACTGCAAGCGTATATACCTATGCCCATAGCCATTGTCTCCTTGATACCTATGCCCATAGCCATGGACCTATGATTTCACCACTCAATCAATTAATTAGGAACATAACTCCGTTGGGAGTATATGTAGCACATAGCCCAGAGATATGGATGCCGAGAATGCTCATAACTTTTACATTCGGGCATGAAATTCGGTCGGGTAAATTGCAACAGACTCGCATTTTGATGACGAACACGCTGATCTTTAGAATTTTTGGCAGCCATCGCTCAGGATTTCGAAAGTTATCGCCAGCGGCCTGCCCAGCAGATATCGCTATTTTTCTGCACGTTATGGCGGCACCACGCACGTGAGCCGTGCGTCTACAGGTGCCCCCTGCCATCGTCTAGGTGCTATTAAACGTAGCCATGGAGGCCCCCGCATCGTCTCCAGCTTTTGCTTCCGAATCTATCGATGCCATGTACTTGCTGCAAAAAAAATCGCCAACGAAATTGCCGCCGCCAAGAAAGCCGCTAACAAGCGCACCAAGACTTCGGCAGCGACTTCGGAAGCAACTCCGATAGCGGATGAAACCTCCTTGCCGGACTCCATTTCTTCCTCAATCATTCTACACAGACAAACGTTTGAGCCTCAGTGGACGACATCGCTGCCTTCCTCGGCTTCAGCGACGCCGAGGTGCTCAACGTGCTGAAGCTCCGCGAAGAACACGACGCCCCGATTCGCCACCCTCGCACAGGCCAGGTTATGGTGGCTGCTTCGGATGAGTGGCCTAAGTGGGAGCCCAAAGATTGCCGTCTTGCCTGTCTTATTTCGTGCTGCCCTGAACCCTGAGCTGCTTATTTCGAGCTGCCGGCGACGCCCATCGCCAGGCCAGCCCCCGCGCCCGATACTACCGTGCTGCAGTCCTGACCTCGCACAGTCTTTTACGACCGTGCAGGGCGACATTACGGTCCTGAAGGAGACGATGCTGGAGCTGAAGAAGGCCATGGCAGCCCCTGCCAAAACTACCACGTTTGCCGATGTCACCGGCAAGCAGCTGACCACCATCGTTCAACAGGCGGCCAAGTCTGCAGCTACCGCTGCGGTCACCCAGAATGTGCACAGTGCAGCAACGCCAACGCAATATGGTAATCAAAGGATTCCAGAAAGGCGCGGCAGCACAGGAGACAGCACACTCACTTGCCGAGGAGCTGCGCGGCCCAGCGTTTCTGGGGAAGCTGCAGCTCCAGAACCGTGTTGCCATTGAACGTGCCATTCGGCTGCCAGGCCCTCTGGGCCTGGTCGTCGTCTCAATGGCCTCCATGCACGACAAACGCCTCGTGCTGGAAGCACGTCGTCTGCTCCAGCCTAACGACTTCAGCCTCGACGAGGACTACACACCGGCTCAACTGAAGGCGATCCTCGGAGGAGCGTGGTGTGGAATGTTCAGCACCATCGTCCAGGAGACCAAGAAGCTCGAGACCAAGGGTAAGCGTCTGCTTCAGGATGGCTCCTTTGAAGCATTCTTTGATGGGCAGAAGATTACAGGTGTTCCGATTAACACCCCCGGAGCGGAGTCTCGTCAGGTGTCTAGCCAGAAGGGTGCTGCCTCTGTTGGTAGACAGTAGGTAGACAACCTTCCTCGTCGGCTCGCGGCTAACAGGCTTCGGGGACAGCCTCTAAACAGTCCCGTTCCACTATACCATGCCTCGACCTAACCGTCGGGTGAAAGCCATGGTGGTGCCGGTATTTCGGGCCACAACCTCATCTGTCAAATGTCAGATTCGTAAAACCCAACGTTTGCTAGATTACCTACGCCTTGGCGTTGTGCAATCAGCGCCAACCCCGAATACCCCGAGCAAGCGGCAGGCTCGCATCCTACGCTTGCAGGACAAAATAAATGCGATGAAAATCACTATTTGTCTATTTCTACCGCTTCCCTTCCCCCCTCCGTTTCACCCCCACCTCCACCCCCCGCCGCATCCACCCCCATCATCGATCCATCGTCGTCCTCCCCTGGTGGGCCAGCAGGCATCCTTGGCCCTTGCCACTTTTAACACCCGCTCATTGCTAGATGACGACCATAGCTGCCGGGTAGAGGAGCTCTAGAGTCGCATTTTGCATTGAGCATCGTGTATCTATATTAGGCGTCCAGGAACACCGCCGCACGGTGCCACTTGGCATGGTGAGCACTGATCGCTTGGCGGGTGGCTGGCGGTTTTACTTCGCTGGCAGCGGTACGCCTGGCCAAGGTGGTGTTGGTCTTTTGTGTTCGCCGCTCAGCAGTTGCTAGCCTCAGCACGCTTCAGTTTCTAACCCCACGCCTTATTGTAGCACATTTCACCTCTGTCGAGGGCAGTGTACAGGCATACGCAATACGCAATCGTACCAGGCCCATGGGTATTGGGTATAATACGCTCGTACGGGGTATTATACGCAAATCGTACGGTGACTCTTGAAAATGCTGTTTTTTGAATGGTTCGGGGGGTTCCTCATCAATCTGACCAATCAGGCATGTTTTCTTTGTGTTCTTGCAATGCACCACATGTATGCCTATAGATAATATGTGACACATCATCTCATGACATTGGCATTACCGTTGCTGCTTACAAGTACAAGCATTGTCCTGTTTGTTTTCTTAAAAGCACACCATAACAAAAACTTTGTATGCACAATCAGTGCACACCTGAAAAGGATAATAACAAAAGTAGATATGCATGCGCAATGACACTTGCAGAGGTATAGAGATTGCTGCCACCATTACTGTATGTTGAACTTAAAACCACGTCATCTCTGGCAGCATGGAATTGCTATATACTAGGACTGAAATACAGCACACGGTCAGTCGGCCACCTTGCCAAAAGTAATAAGACATTGTGCCAGAAACAGACATCTTGCCTACTCGTGGTAGGCCACCATGCAATATTGATCTACATGAAGCAAGAATCCATACGGGCTGCCAACAATGTGGCTAGCGTGCAGGATACCATGCATGCCAGCAACCCGACCCAGCTTCCCTAAACCATTGACACATATGGTACGGTGGCTGGCTAGCAGCAGCCTGCATGGCTAAATAAGGCATTTATGTGCATCGCGAGTCACACCAAATACCCCGCAGCCTGCGACGTATAATGCCTCCGGCGGCCTCTTGCACTCGCTCACTCTTGCCTCCTTTGCATACGTAGCGCCCATGATATGGCGGGTGCTAGCCTTGCTCGGGTGGTAGAACCCGAGAATTTTGCATCCAAAAGTGTGCACGTCACTGAGCTAGTAGTTACCTGTCGGCTGCCCTTTCTTGTTGAGAGTCTGTTCTTTCACGATGTGTGTCCAGACAGTCTCGAATACGGCCTGTGCACATCTCGTCGGCCCCATCATCATCGTGTTCCATAGACCCACACCATCACCGTCGCTAGCCATGGTGCCTGGATGTCAATTGTGCTACAATTAAATGTTAGGTGCCAGATGCGCGCCCTTGTTGGCAGACAACATAACTTCGTCACCTAATTTCCTCGTCCTTCGTCTCCTAGACCCTAGTCCGACACGCAGCAATCTGCAGCAATGCACGTACAGTCGTACATGCACGGCCAGCTTGGTGCCCACCTGCATCTAGTTCCGGCTCCACGTGCCGTCCAAAATGATGCCAGAAGCTACTTCGAACGAGGTTCATACGCAAAAAATACGCAAAAAATACGCAAAAAATACGCAAAAAATACGCAATACGCAAAAAATACGCAAAAAATACGCAGTGCGTATTTTTTTCCCCATTTTCATACGGAAATCTTGCGTGTGGCGTATAATACGCGCCATACGGCGTATTATACGCCGTATGGCTGTTCACTGGTCGAGGGGCGGTCTAAACACCACCTCACGATGGGGGTGGGCTACGCACCCCACAGTGGTCTACCTGAGTCGGCCCGCGAGGAGTTCTTCGAATCCTTGCATAACCTTGAGGGGATCACTCCGGCCCGCCACTTTTTGGTTATGCTGCTCGACGCCAATGCCACGCTCCCCGTGGGCACTGCTGGCAGTCGGTTTGCGCCTGCTGACACGGAAGCAAACGCCAACACTCCCCTTTTCTCTGCCTTTTTGCGGGATAGCGGGATGGTTGCTGTCAACTGCCAATTCCAACGTCCCTCACAGGACTTGGTCACTTTTCGTGGCCCTAACGGCCATGCATCAGGCCTGTCTGGACTACGTGGTGGTACGGCAGCCCAGGTGCACCTCGGTTCTGGACGCCCGAGTGTTTGACACGCCCACGGTGTGCTCTGACCACACTATAAACACGAGAGAGTGAAAAACAGATTATGATAGCAGCAAGCACTGGGCACCAACATAATTTCAGCAAGGCAATCAAGGCAACCGTTTTTTTTAATTAAAAAATAATTTATTTACGTATGAAATCCGTGCTTTTGTGCATATATTTCTTGACATGGCCCTGCCATAAACTCGTCTAATTCTCTAGCTTGCTGCAATTTTTTCAAAGAAGATGGCTACAACTATGTTGCCATGGCTGTCTTTCACAAGGCCGCTTGCATAGCTTGATGCCCCAAATTGAAGATGTCGGTGCCGTTGGTATGCGCCACAAACTGAAAAGAATGCAAAACAAAAGCAGAACACAGGAATGGAAAATCAGCACCATACATAAGAAAGCATTTTATGTGCAGTCACAGAAGCCACAACTTGAAAAAATACCGGCACGACATCCACCTAGGTCTGACTACATGGTGGCGTTAAATGGCCAGACCAGCACTGTGGTGTGCACACATCACAAGATGAACATGCATTTAAAATCCACATCTCAAAACATACCTTAATGAGTCGCTTGACGCATTGCCGGTGTCCTGTACTTCTGCAAAAAAAAAAGAATCCGTTGTGCAACCAGAATATGCATGAAATAGCATAAGGCTAGACCTGTGACTGTACTAGATTTATAAAGCCGTCAAGAACCCATTGATTCATACTGACCATTCAGCGGCGGTTCTGAAATTGTAACCATTGATCATTTAATGAATCATCTATACAACACTGTTACATATGGCTTTATGACACATCCGTCATTGCCTTTCATCAAATACGATGACAGCTGGTTAATAAAGCTGGTCGCTTGCTAGGGCATCATGCTGGCCGCTCCCATTTCATTCTATTGGTGCTTGCAAGAATCCAAGCAACCCGCGACACAATATGCAAGAGAAAAAAAAGATATCAGATCCTTGACATAGACCTCACCATTCTACAAGGAAGAGCTAACCAGCACCTAACGGTCCATGCAGCAAATGTGTAGAACACGATTTATGACCCAATACTCACTTTTATGGCTAAGCAGCCCATACACATGAATCACACCATGCACCAGATGTCACACGAGCAAGCCACAACATTGTCGTCGGATCATAAAGCAACAAACATGAAAACGATAGCGGCCCAAATCTGAGATTCCGCGGAACACAGTAAATAAGAAGGCTCAGAAGCTACCAGCAAGGGATCGAACATAGGACCTTAGGCATGATTTCATGCAGCAAATGTGTAGAACACGATTTGAACATGACCCAACACTCACTCTTATGGCAAAGCAGCCCATACACATGAATCACACCATGCACCAGATGTCACACGAGCAAGCCACAACATTGTCGTCGGATCAGCAAGCAATAAACGTGAAAACGATAGCGGCCCAAATCTGAGATTCCGCGGAACACAGAAAATAAGAAACCTCAGAAGCTACCAGCAAGGGATCGAACATAGGACCTTTGGCATGATTTCATGCAGCGAATGTGTAGAACACGATTTGAACATGACCCAACACTCACTCTTATGGCAGAGCGACCCATACACATGAATCACACCATGCACCAGATGTCACACGAGCAAGCCACGACATTGTCGTCGGATCAGAAAGCAATAAACGTGAAAACGATAGCGGCCCAAATCTGAGATTCCGCGGAACACAGAAAATAAGAAAGCTCAGAAGCTACCAGCAAGGGATCGAACATAGGACCTTAGGCATGATTTCGCGGCTGTGTGAGTCTCCAGATCCGAAGGCATCTCACTAAATTAACGTTTCGAAACAGCCAAACTGCGAAAAACCTCTTACCGGAGGGAGTCGCCAACATCAAGGAGACAACCAGCGCAGGCCAGAAATCGGGAGAATCCGGACCATGGTAGCTCGAGCCTGCCGTTATCTTGTCCGCGTTTTCGAGTCGTGCAGGATTATGAATATGAATGGAGATGGAAATGTGTAGCCTTGTGCATTGAAATTATGGCTGGCTGACGTGTAGAGCGACGAGATGACCTAGACGGTGGGGCCGGAAACAGCTTGCTTGATCAATTGTGTTTCTCGTGGGGAACGAGTCCAACGACTACTTTCTCTGGGCGGCAAACTGCGGCAAATTGAACGCAAGCCTCATCTTGAAATCTTGACCGTCGAAATGTAACGATCCGAAGACTTCTGCAGTATGCCGCGTAATTTTCTGTTGCGGAAGAGCCGTTGGGCCGGTTCCCGACGCGGGCGACCAGTGGTTTGCATTAAGTAACTAACTTACCTGAAGTTCTCCAACAGAAATGACCCAAGCCGCATGATGGCACTCATCGACGGCCTCAGTTCGGCCCGTTTTTGGCGGCACCCAATTTGACCCCAACGGCACCTACCGACAAATACATACGTTTCATGCGCACCATGACCGCTTTGAGCTCTGCTATGGCGGTGGTGCTGTGGGGCCCGCATCAGACTGGGGGCCCTTATCTGCTATGGCGGTGCTGCCGTTGGGCCCGCATCAGACTGCAGGCCCTTTATGCAGGCGGGCCCTTAATGCATGTCACTTATTTATTCTTGTGCATTCAAATATGAAGCAATGAAGTCCTATGTTCGATTCCTTGCTGGTAGCTTCTAGGCTTTCTTACTTTCTGTGCTCCGCGGAATCTCAGATTTGGGCAGCTAGCGTTTTCACGTTTGTTGCTTTCTGACGACAATGAAGCAATGAAGTCGTGTCCTCCGGATTTTTGCATTTGCACCGTGTGCAGTTCTTGGAAACATGCATGGCATATGGCTACTGTAATGACTGACTAGCTAGACCGTTTCAGTAGTTTTTCATTTGCGTGATTTCCTCGTAAATGGTGGGAAAGCGATCGCAGCAATGGTTCTCACCACTAGACACTCCCGGCCAGTGAAGCTCGAAAAACACGCCCTGATCAAGCAAGCTGTTTCCGGCCCCACTGTACAGGTCATCTTACAGTCGCTCTTTGCGTAAGCCAGCCATAATTTCAAGGAACAAGGCTACACATTTGCATACGCTTTTCTTGGTTATCGGTGTGCCTTTGTTTGAATGCAGGGGGGATCGCTGTGCCGACACAACGCGTTCAACGTGCTGGGCATCAAATGAGGGATCTGGGCGACCACCAGTGCGCGACTAGTGTCGCCACTTCTTTCCGGACCTGAGGGCGAGGCTGCAGCCGGAGCTGCAGACGTACTTTCAGGGCTTAGCGCAGCCGCCAGGCTGCGTTGCGTCGAGGAGCGTTTGCTCGTCATATATTGCGCAATATAGCTTCGGAAAAGTATATCAGCGTGTGCGTCTTAGAAAGACGAAGTGATTGTGATATTCACAGCCGAATTGGGTGCTCAAACGTGAAAGTTATGAGCTCCGCTGTCAGCCATGGCTACCTCGTGGCTCGTGGCTTGGATGGTACATTGGCTATATTGTATGATAACCCTAGATTTTTCACATTCCATCTCTACCATGCTCACCGCTTGCAATGTGATGCGTTTGTATCAAGTGTGTGAATCTCCTCGTTCTCAGTCCTTGTGTTTTTCTCTGCTTTCTCAGTTCTTGCGGTTTTCTCAGTTGTGGCATTGGACTTGTTTGAGAAAATTGAGAATGATTCTCAATTCTTCTCAGCACTTCTCAGGCCATTTCTCAGGTTTCGTGAAAATTTTCTAAAAAACTGAGACCAAACTGAGAATTTTTTCAGTTCTTCTCAATCGTCCTGAGAAAAACTGAGATTTTTCTCACTGATTCTCAATTTGCTGAGAAAAATCTCAGAAAAACCCTCAAATTGAGAAAAACTGAGAAAAAAGTGAGAAATTTCTCAACCCCCTCTTCCTACTAGTGCACCGGTTGGTGCGCGCGACCCTTCGGCTCCGGTTCCACGTCCCCGCGCGCCGCGCGCCGCACTGGTCCGCCCTGACTGGTCTGCTCTACGTCCGGTCAAGGGAGATCCTGAGGACTGCATGGACGGACGCCGAGCACGAGCGGAACCGGTGCCGCCAGGAGTACCTGTCGGCCCTGGACGCCCGGGCGGACGTCGACGAGCTGGACAAGGGTGCCCCCAACGCGCAGCCATTTTTGCGGGCTTTGCGGCCCGTGCCCCGTTGCTGGCGGCCCGGCACCTGCCGGTCATGCCCCGCCGCCGCCCCGGCCCGCTCTACCGCCAGGACCCCAAGGTCTTGGCCGCCCGGCACCGCCAAGCATAACCGGGACCCGCTGCAGAAACCAGTGCTCAAGGCCGCCCTCGTGGCGGCCTACGAGCACGCTCAGGAAGCGGAGGCGGCCCAGTGCATCGCGGATGCCAAGGCCTGCCAGGCTCGCAACCAGGGCAAGGACATGTGGTACCACCTCGACCGGCTCGGCGGCCGGCGGCAGCGCACGTCCCCGGTGGAGCACACGGGGGACGGCACGGCGCCGGTCAGCCTTGACCGCTGGTTGGCCCACAATGTTTCCTTGACCGGTGGGGCTCGCGCCCCCCCCCCGCCGCTTCACCCCGAGACGGCCGCCCGCCTCGGGGTCGCCGGACCCCCGCCGCCGCCAGCGCCCCCCTCCTCGGCCGCGGACTACCAAGTCCCCGCCTTGCAGGAGGGCTGCCTTGCCACTGACGACGTCGTCCCCCCCTTCACTTTGAAGGAATTGGACGGCGCCCTTGCTCGCCTGCGGTACGATGCGGCGGTCGGTGCCGACCACCTTTCTGCTGAGCTGCTGAAGACCCCTGATCTGGCGGTTAGGGATCTTCTGCTGGCGTTCTGCAACCGTGTCCTGCTCTCTGACGAGCCTCCGCCTGCTGAGTGCCAGACGACCATCCGCGTCATGCTGTACAAGAAGGGCTCAGTTAGGAAATGAGAAATGAACGACGTGGTATATTGCTTGAGAACACTGTGTGCTGAGAGCAATGAATTGCTTGGTTCATTAGAAAATAGGTTTACCCTTTATCAACGTTCCTCTCACTGGCTGCGCCGCCAGTGACCGTTGGGTGCAGACCGTTGGCCCGAGGCCGCACGATGACAGGTAGCAGTCTAGTCACTGCATCGTGTGATCACAGATCAATGCACGCTGCAGTACGGTCCCTATCTAGGATACTCTAGTACCGTCCAATGACAGGACACTACGTATACTGGGTACTGACATCTGTCACGTACCCCAGTACCCAAAGTACCTATCTAGGGAAACGTATGCGACTCGACTAGCATTCCTATCTGCATAGCCCACGTGGTATTTATATTCACATACCAACGTAGGTTTACAAGGCTTATTCATACGTTGTATTCACAATGCCTTTGAGACTTAGTCTACAGCAAAGCATGGAGACTAACTCCAGTATTGTTTTATTATTTATTTCTTAATGCAGGTCTGCACCCCCAACATTATTGTTATTGTTTTTAAGTTGATTAGGGGTACAAAAGAGACATGGCTGGTTGAGCCAGGTTGGTTACAGCTGGCTGTTCTGGCCAGGTGTTATATTGCACATTAAATAAGGTGTACACAGCTGGCTGGTTTGGCCAGTTATTGGAGCACACATTAAGTAAGTGTATACAAAGCTTGTGTCCTCAAGCTGCAAATGGATACAAATCTGACCTAGCCAGCACTCACACCCCACAACGAATGTGTTGAATTTTATGGCGCCCAGCAGCTATCGCTGTGGTAAGGGGGTGTGGTGGTTGTGTACTGTGCTATGGCCAGTCATTTATTCAAACACTGACTCTGATATCATAGGGGTTCATGTTCTGAAAGAGGAGCTGGTACTGTTGGCCAGCAGCATCCCGCAGCTTCGTTAGAGCGTCTGCTGGGTTGTCCTCATCATCCACATGAGTCCAGCTGGAAAAATAGGTGGCCTCCTGTTTGAGGATCACCCAATCCAAGTCAGTGTGGACAGCAGCAGAAACAGATTTCTTGGTTAGAAAACTGATCACAGAAAAGCTGTCAGTGTAGAGATGTGAGATACATTGCATGTGCTGCCTGCCTGGGTTTGTAGCCAGGTGAGCATGTGCTGCAGGGAACGAGCATGCAATGCAGCAGACACCACAGCACGACATTCAGCTGAGTTGCTGCTGCCAGGTTTTCTGCGGTGTAGCCTGCTGTACCAGGAAGTGAGGGACATGTAATCTGACCTGTTGGTGAGAAAAAACAGCCCTGATTCCCGTGCCCCCATCTGATTGATTGTTCTGCTCTCCATGGAGCTGTCCATGACACATTGGATGTGGATGTCTTCCATCAGATTCAGGCCATGGAGGATGAGGGGGGGACAGTCATTGACCAACTTCCTGATGTGACTGCATTTTATCTTGACTAGAACATCATGGGTGACCCTGCTGATGACAGCTAAGGGAGCCCCACAGATGGCTGACCACCACCCCAGTTTGCCCTGAACAGTGGCACACATGTGTAAGGGGAGGTAGTTGTTGCAGCAGATCTAGACAATCTTGGATATATTCTGCAGGAGGAGAGAGAGAGCAGACCCACTGATCTGGCTGCCTGTGCAGCTGCAACATGATGCCACAGAACTGGATGGGGGTTGTGCTCAATTCCACCTGTTTGCCAATCTCATATGATTCCTGGACCTGCTGAATAAATTTTCCACCTCAGCTCTAGGCCCACAAATGAGTTGGTCATCTCCATGCCACACAAAGAACAGCAGTCCAGAGGGGGTGGGTACAACAAAAAAGCATGGGTCCAGGTCATCATACGTGGCCTTGAGCTTTTTGAATACTTCCTCTGCTGAGTCTCTGAAAATTTTGGGGCACTGACAAGCCCTTCCACCCCAATGTTGATGATAAGGTGGGGCTCATCAATGTAAGGTTTCCACACAGCTGGGGTGTCTACCACGTACACCTTCCCTTTCCACACAGATTCAGCCTTTTCTGGGTCCCCCCTGAGGAAGGCCCTTTTAATATCAGTGGCTTTGCAGACATAGTCTTGGCCTGCATTGAGGTTGTGGAGGAATAGGGAGAGCATGATCCTGAGTGAGGTTTGTTGCAGCCCAGGTGTGTAGGTTTCCCCTTTTGGCAGTGTGGATGTCCCCTTTAATTCTGTGACACATGGTCTGGCATGGAAGATTGGGGAGCCCACTTTTTGTGGTTTTTGTTTGAGAACAAATTTTAATCTGAGCTTTTTGGCTCCCTCTGGCACGTCCCATGAAGGGGTGACAGGAGGTTTGTATTGAGGGTTTTTGGGGTTGGGCAGGACCCATTCCTGCCTGGCTTGGTGGACAATGGCCATCAGCCACTTGGTAAACCCTTTTTGTGTTTTGCATTCTTGTATGACGTGGGAGATTTGGTGGGGTGAGTGCATGGCTATGTCCCACTTACCCAGCCCAAAGGCTGAGGGATGGAGGAACTGGCTGTGCACTAACTTGTCCAGATCAGGGATCTCCCCTGGTGCATACTGAGTGTTGACTGCCTTGATGACAGCATCCATACCAGGGACAATACTGGAGAGAGGGATTTTAAAGTGGTCCAGAGGAACTGCACCCACCCCTGTGACACTGAGCTCATTAGCTGAGATAAGCACCCCAGGATAGGATACAAAAGGTTCCCCCAACAAGGTGTTACCAGAGTACCCCTCCACCACCTGGAAGGGTGTCTGAATACCAAGTATAGGGAGCATCACCTGTCCCACTACATCCAGTGAGCTTTGGCCTGAGAAATCCTGCACCCGTGCCCAAAATGAAGGTGCAATCTCAAGACCAGGGATGGCTTGTGCACTGATCACACTGACCTGTGCCTGAGTGTCTATTGCCAGGGTCCAGGGGTCCTGACTAGTGCACACAGCTGAGACTTTTGCCAACCCTTCGGCCACAGCAGCTTGTTGCTTATGTGACCTGTGTAATGCTTGCAAGGCGACTGCCAATCTTGACCTCAGAGCGGGAGGGTTGGCAGACAATTTGGTGCCTTGGGGCTGAGCTAATGCTTCCAACCCAGCTACCTCGTGCCTGGTTAAGCAATCCCCAGGTTGTGAAGTGGGCCTGGCTTCACTGAGGGTGGAAGGGTTCACAGAGGGTGCTGTGGTGCTGTCAACAGCAGTAATTGGTGGCTCAGGGCTACTGCTGGGCATGCTGGAGTTGCCAGATAGAAGTAGTGAGTCCATGCTTAAAGACTCTTCCCCAGGCACGTCTGCCATGGGAGAATAATACTTCTTAATTCTATGACAGCTCACCCTGTGACGCTTCCCATTGATATTGTGCTTGACCTCCACGGTCTTGCTGTTTTTGGTAAATCCACGGATGGTAACTGGACCTAGCCAAGTTCCAACCTTACCAAAGCTGTTTTCCTTGTAATAGAGAACTTGATCACCTTTTTGGAATACTGGCCTGGGATGGGTTTTATCTTTTTCTGCCAGTTTTGCTGAGGTTTGTGCACGTGCAGTGTTGTACAGTGCTATCACCTCTGGGGGATATACACCTGCCTGCAGGCCTGCTGGGATTACTTCACCCCACTTGGCATGCAAGACAGGTCTCATGTTTAGGGTTGTGCACATTTCATGACACCAGAGTGCCCTGTCACAATAGACCCCTGAAGTAGCATCCTTGGAAGGATTTTTGGCTAGTAGGGTTTTGACAGATCTGATGGTTCTTTCAATGACCCCCTGACCCTCATGATCTTCCAGCCCAGCAATCTCTATTGCTTCACACCCTTCCAGGTCAGTCAGACAAGAAAATTGTTGATCAAGCAAAATTCTGTCAACTGGGTAGAATCTGGGTAAAGCAATCATGAGTGCAACACGTAGCTGCCCTGCAGACATGCCAGGTAGGGGTTCCATTACTGTGAACCTGGACCATGAATCTTTTAGGATCAGGTAGGGCTGGACATCTTTGTTGATGTGCATCACATCCCCCACTATCATGCCTCTAGTGGTGGAAGGAGTTGCAGTATGCCATTTTTTAGGTTTGGGGCTGTTATTAAACTGACATTCTTGACAGTGTTGTCTAGCCAGTTTTACTGCATTCCTGAGAGGTTTTCCCATGCTACTACCCCCCAGCCGTCTGGCCAGTTCCTCAGCCACTGTTTCATGACCCATGGCTAGGTGCAGCTGATGAGCAAGCTCCTTGATATCTATGGAGTTGTCAACAGTGGGGGTTAGTGCTTTTATGTAAGGTTCCAGTACAGGGTGTTGGGAGGACAGTAAGGTTGCTGCCTCAAAATCAATTATGCCCTGGCTGCCATCCCCAATGGTAATGAGATCATCATCCTCAGAGTAAGCAAGGTGAGAGAACTCACATTGATTTGGGTAGCGAGGCCTGTTGCAACGGCTGCCTGGAGCTGGCCAGGTTGTGCCTCGTGTAGTGGCAGCCTGGGCAGAGATCCACATTGTTGACCAGTGTAGGGTTGTGGTTGCACTGGTTGCGGCTGTGCCCCGTCTGGAAGCACCTCAGGCACCTGACCCTTCCAGGGTTGCCAGGTTGCCTATTGTTGTTGTTGTTGTTGTTGTTGTTGTTGTTGTTGTTGTTGTTGTTGTTGTTGTTGTTGCCCTGTGGGGCCGTTGTTGTTGTTGTTATTGTTAATTAATTAATCGCAGCTTTTCTTGTTTGTTCATTGTATTGATTGAGAGGACAGTATCTTTGCTGCCTCAAAACCCACCATGGTTTGGTAGCATTTTCGTTTGTTTGCTTGTAATGAGAGGACAGAAGCTGTGCTGCCTCAACACCAACCATGGTTTGGTAACAGTTTCGTTTGTTTGTTTGCAGTGAGAGGACAGCATCTGTGCTGCCTCAACACCAACCATGGTTTGGTAACAGTTTCGTTTGTTTGCTTGTAATGAGAGGACAGCATCTGTGCTGCCTCAACACCAACCATGGTTTGGTAACAGTTTTGTTTGTTTGTTTGTTTTCTGTTAGTGTTTCTTGTTATTGCCTCCCGGTGCTGCTTGAGCGTTAGCACCAGCCATGTCTTTACCCGCAAGTACATGCGTTTGGTAATGGCTTCTGCCACTACTGCATGCGTTATTGATTATGTGCGGCGGCTGGGCAAGCTCCATGTCTAGGGAGTTGACAGCAGTGGGTTTGATTAAGGGCCCTCAGCCCTGACATAGAGAGGATCAACAGTCTCCCTAGAGGGTAGAGGCTGTGCTGCCAAGAAAGCAACAATACCCTTACACTCATCCCAAATAAAATGGGGAGATCTGCGTTCAAAAGACATGACATTCATTCAGATAAGTCACGTTGGGGTGGACTGTGATACTTGTCTCGTTTGCATATGCCGTCCAGCCCAGGCCGCCCACCGCCGGCGATGGGGATAGGCCAGGAGTGCTTTTATCACATAACAGCTGGAGCGTTTCTATGCTCCTCATGCTGCAGCGATAGCTTTCTGTTTGGTTATGATATGTTGAAAAGATAGCCACCGCTCTTGAGCATTATATCAGAGCATGCATGAGGAAAGAAAGCAACGGACTTGCTTACGCTGGAAGCCCCAGGGGCCGGCGCGGGGCCGGTGCCTCCTGGGGGGTTGTTTTCCTGCCGCATTGCCGCCGCCATGGCTGCTCCAGCAGTGGGTGCTGCTGTCGCAGCCGCCGGGGAAGAGGGTTGGTCGGTGCCCCGTAGGGGAACCGGCTCCGCCACCGGCTGGCGCACAGGGGAGGGGGGTTGTTCGGACTGCCTCGCGGCAGCCGGACCCTCCACCTGGCTGGTATTGTCATGGTTGTTCTTTTGTTTTCTTTTTCTTTGTCTTCTTTTTGTTTTGTTGTTATTGCATGCAGGCGCACCGACATCAGCCGGTGCCCTGTTGTCTGGCGGACGACGCTGATCATCATCGTCATCCCCAAGATATAGTTTCTTTTTCTCTTTTTTTTCTTTTCTTTTCTTTTTTTTTTTTTTTTCCAGTCCGGTTTGAACCGTTGTTGAGTTTGATGTTGCTGAAGAGCGTTTATAAAATTCAAGTTAGGAAATGAGAAATGAACGACGTGGTATATTGCTTGAGAACACTGTGTGCTGAGAGCAATGAATTGCTTGGTTCATTAGAAAATAGGTTTACCCTTTATCAACGTTCCTCACACTGGCTGCGCCGCCAGTGACCGTTGGGTGCAGACCGTTGGCCCGAGGCCGCACGATGACAGGTAGCAGTCTAGTCACTGCATCGTGTGATCACAGATCAATGCACGCTGCAACTGTACGGTCCCTATCTAGGATACTCTAGTACCGTCCAATGACAGGACACTACGTATACTGGGTACTGACATCTGTCACGTACCCCAGTACCCAAAGTACCTATCTAGGGAAACGTATGCGACTCGACTAGCATTCCTATCTGCATAGCCCACGTGGTATTTATATTCACATACCAACGTAGGTTTACAAGGCTTATTCATGTACGTTGTATTCACAATGCCTTTGAGACTTAGTCTACAGCAAAGCATGGAGACTAACTCCAGTATTGTTTTATTATTAATTTCTTAATGCAGGTCTGCACCCCCAACATTATTGTTATTGTTTTTAAGTTGATTAGGGGTACAAAAGAGACATGGCTGGTTGAGCCAGGTTGGTTACAGCTGGCTGTTCTGGCCAGGTGTTATATTGCACATTAAATAAGGTGTACACAGCTGGCTGGTTTGGCCAGTTATTGGAGCACACATTAAGTAAGTGTATACAAAGCTTGTGTCCTCAAGCTGCAAATGGATACAAATCTGACCTAGCCAGTACTCACACCCCACAACGAATGTGTTGAATTTTATGGCGCCCAGCAGCTATCGCTGTGGTAAGGGGGTGTGGTGGTTGTGTACTGTGCTATGGCCAGTCCTTTATTCAAACACTGACGCTGATATCATAGGGGTTCATGTTCTGAAAGAGGAGCTGGTAGGCCAGCAGCATCCCGCAGCTTCGTTAGAGCGTCTGCTGGCCGGGGTTGTCCTCATCATCCACATGAGTCCAGCTGGAAAAATAGGTGGCCTCCTGTTTGAGGATCACCCAATCCAAGTCAGTGTGGACAGCAGCAGAAACAGATTTCTTGGTTAGAAAACTGATCACAGAAAAGCTGTCAGTGTAGAGATGTGAGATTACATTGCATGTGCTGCCTGCCTGGGTTTGTAGCCAGGTGAGCATGTGCTGCAGGGAACGAGCATGCAATGCAGCAGACACCACAGCACGACATTCAGCTGAGTTGCTGCTGCCAGGTTTTCTGCGGTGTAGCCTGCTGTACCAGGAAGTGAGGGACATGTAATCTGACCTGTTGGTGAGAAAAAACAGCCCTGATTCCCGTGCCCCCATCTGATTCATTGTTCTGCTCTCCATGGAGCTGTCCATGACACATTGGATGTGGATGTCTTCCATCAGATTCAGGCCATGGAGGATGAGGGGGGGACAGTCATTGACCAACTTCCTGATTTGACTGCATTTTATCTTGACTAGAACATCATGGGTGACCCTGCTGATGACAGCTAAGGGAGCCCCACAGATGGCTGACCACCACCCCAGTTTGCCCTGAACAGTGGCACACATGCGTAAGGGGAGGTAGTTGTGTTGCAGCAGATCTAGACAATCTTGAATATATTCTGCAGGAGGAGAGAGAGAGCAGACCCACTGATCTGGCTGCCTGTGCAGCTGCAACATGATGCCACAGAACTGGATGGGGGTTGTGCTCAATTCCACCTGTTTGCCAATCTCATATGATTCCTGGACCTGCTGAATAAATTTTCCACCTCAGCTCTAGGCCCACAAATGAGTTGGTCATCTCCATGCCACACAAAGAACAGCAGTCCAGAGGGGGTGGGTACAACAAAAAAGCAAGGGTCCAGGTCATCATACCTGGCCTTGAGCTTTTGGAATACTTCCTCTGCTGAGTCTCTGAAAATTTTGGGGGCACTGACAAGCCCTTCCACCCCAATGTTGATGATCAGGTGGGGCTCATCAATGTAAGGTTTCCACACAGCTGGGGTGTCTACCACGTACACCTTCCCTTTCCACACAGATTCAGCCTTTTCTGGGTCCCCCCTGAGGAAGGCCCTTTTAATATCAGTGGCTTTGCAGACATAGTCTTGGCCTGCATTGAGGTTGTGGAGGAATAGGGAGAGCATGATCCTGAGTGAGGTTTGTTGCAGCCCAGGTGTGTAGGTTTCCCCTTTTGGCAGTGTGGATGTCCCCTTTAATTCTGTGACACATGGTCTGGCATGGAAGATTGGGGAGCCCACTTTTTGTGGTTTTTGTTTGAGAACAAATTTTAATCTGAGCTTTTTGGCTCCCTCTGGCACGTCCCATGAAGGGGTGACAGGAGGTTTGTATTGAGGGTTTTTGGGGTTGGGCAGGACCCATTCCTGCCTGGCTTGGTGGACAATGGCCATCAGCCACTTGGTAAACCCTTTTTGTGTTTTGCATTCTTGTATGACGTGGGAGATTTGGTGGGGTGAGTGCATGGCTATGTCCCACTTACCCAGCCCAAAGGCTGAGGGATGGAGGAACTGGCTGTGCACTAACTTGTCCAGATCAGGGATCTCCCCTGGTGCATACTGAGTGTTGACTGCCTTGATGACAGCATCCATACCAGGGACAATACTGGAGAGAGGGATTTTAAAGTGGTCCAGAGGAACTGCACCCACCCCTGTGACACTGAGCTCATTAGCTGAGATAAGCACCCCAGGATAGGATACAAAAGGTTCCCCCAACAAGGTGTTACCAGAGTACCCCTCCACCACCTGGAAGGGTGTCTGAATACCAAGTATAGGGAGCATCACTGTCCCACTACATCCAGTGAGCTTTGGCCTGAGAAATCCTGCACCCGTGCCCAAAATGAAGGTGCAATCTCAAGACCAGGGATGGCTTGTGCACTGATCACACTGACCTGTGCCTGAGTGTCTATTGCCAGGGTCCAGGGGTCCTGACTAGTGCACACAGCTGAGACTTTTGCCAACCCTTCGGCCACAGCAGCTTGTTGCTTATGTGACCTGTGTAATGCTTGCAAGGCGACTGCCAATCTTGACCTCAGAGCGGGAGGGTTGGCAGACAATTTGGTGCCTTGGGGCTGAGCTAATGCTTCCAACCCAGCTACCTCGTGCCTGGTTAAGCAATCCCCAGGTTGTGAAGTGGGCCTGGCTTCACTGAGGGTGGAAGGGTTCACAGAGGGTGCTGTGGTGCTGTCAACAGCAGTAATTGGTGGCTCAGGGCTACTGCTGGGCATGCTGGAGTTGCCAGATAGAAGTAGTGAGTCCATGCTTAAAGACTCTTCCCCAGGCACGTCTGCCATGGGAGAATAATACTTCTTAATTCTATGACAGCTCACCCTGTGACGCTTCCCATTGATATTGTGCTTGACCTCCACGGTCTTGCTTTTTTTGGTAAATCCACGGATGGTAACTGGACCTAGCCAAGTTCCAACCTTACCAAAGCTGTTTTCCTTGTAATAGAGAACTTGATCACCTTTTTGGAATACTGGCCTGGGATGGGTTTTATCTTTTTCTGCCAGTTTTGCTGAGGTTTGTGCACGTGCAGTGTTGTACAGTGCTATCACCTCTGGGGGATATACACCTGCCTGCAGGCCTGCTGGGATTACTTCACCCCACTTGGCATGCAAGACAGGTCTCATGTTTAGGGTTGTGCACATTTCATGACACCAGAGTGCCCTGTCACAATAGACCCCTGAAGTAGCATCCTTGGAAGGATTTTTGGCTAGTAGGGTTTTGACAGATCTGATGGTTCTTTCAATGACCCCCTGACCCTCATGATCTTCCAGCCCAGCAATCTCTATTGCTTCACACCCTTCCAGGTCAGTCAGACAAGAAAATTGTTGATCAAGCAAAATTCTGTCAACTGGGTAGAATCTGGGTAAAGCAATCATGAGTGCAACACGTAGCTGCCCTGCAGACATGCCAGGTAGGGGTTCCATTACTGTGAACCTGGACCATGAATCTTTTAGGATCAGGTAGGGCTGGACATCTTTGTTGATGTGCATCACATCCCCCACTATCATGCCTCTAGTGGTGGAAGGAGTTGCAGTATGCCATTTTTTAGGTTTGGGGCTGTTATTAAACTGACATTCTTGACAGTGTTGTCTAGCCAGTTTTACTGCATTCCTGAGAGGTTTTCCCATGCTACTACCCCCCAGCCGTCTGGCCAGTTCCTCAGCCACTGTTTCATGACCCATGGCTAGGTGCAGCTGATGAGCAAGCTCCTTGATATCTATGGAGTTGTCAACAGTGGGGGTTAGTGCTTTTATGTAAGGTTCCAGTACAGGGTGTTGGGAGGACAGTAAGGTTGCTGCCTCAAAATCAATTATGCCCTGGCTGCCATCCCCAATGGTAATGAGATCATCATCCTCAGAGTAAGCAAGGTGAGAGAACTCACATTGATTTGGGTAGCGAGGCCTGTTGCAACGGCTGCCTGGAGCTGGCCAGGTTGTGCCTCGTGTAGTGGCAGCCTGGGCAGAGATCCACATTGTTGACCAGTGTAGGGTTGTGGTTGCACTGGTTGCGGCTGTGCCCCGTCTGGAAGCACCTCAGGCACCTGACCCTTCCAGGGTTGCCAGGTTGCCTATTGTTGTTGTTGTTGTTGTTGTTGTTGTTGTTGTTGTTGTTGTTGTTGTTGTTGTTGTTGTTGTTGTTGCCCTGTTGGGGCCGGTTGTTGTTGTTGTTGTTATTGTTAATTAATTAATCGCAGCTTTTCTTGTTTGTTCATTGTATTGATTGAGAGGACAGTATCTTTGCTGCCTCAAAACCCACCATGGTTTGGTAGCATTTTCGTTTGTTTGCTTGTAATGAGAGGACAGAAGCTGTGCTGCCTCAACACCAACCATGGTTTGGTAACAGTTTCGTTTGTTTGTTTGCAGTGAGAGGACAGCATCTGTGCTGCCTCAACACCAACCATGGTTTGGTAACAGTTTCGTTTGTTTGCTTGTAATGAGAGGACAGCATCTGTGCTGCCTCAACACCAACCATGGTTTGGTAACAGTTTTGTTTGTTTGTTTGTTTTCTGTTAGTGTTTCTTGTTATTGCCTCCCGGTGCTGCTTGAGCGTTAGCACCAGCCATGTCTTTACCCGCAAGTACATGCGTTTGGTAATGGCTTCTGCCACTACGGCATGCGTTATTGATTATGTGCGGCGGCTGGGCAAGCTCCATGTCTAGGGAGTTGACAGCAGTGGGTTTGATTAAGGGCCCTCAGCCCTGACATAGAGAGGATCAACAGTCTCCCTAGAGGGTAGAGGCTGTGCTGCCAAGAAAGCAACAATACCCTTACACTCATCCCAAATAAAATGGGGAGATCTGCGTTCAAAAGACATGACATTCATTCAGATAAGTCACGTTGGGGTGGACTGTGATACTTGTCTCGTTTGCATATGCCGTCCAGCCCAGGCCGCCCACCGCCGGCGATGGGGATAGGCCAGGAGTGCTTTTATCACATAACAGCTGGAGCGTTTCTATGCTCCTCATGCTGCAGCGATAGCTTTCTGTTTGGTTATGATATGTTGAAAAGATAGCCACCGCTCTTGAGCATTATATCAGAGCATGCATGAGGAAAGAAAGCAACGGACTTGCTTACGCTGGAAGCCCCAGGGGCCGGCGCGGGGCCGGTGCCTCCACTAGGAAGGGGGGTGTGACATTTTGTGATATTTTGTGACATATCACGTGACATTTTGTGATGTGGATGTGACAAAATGTGACACTTTGTGATTTTTTGTGACAAAACTGTGATATTCTGTGACATTTTGTGACAAATCTTGTGATAAAACCAGCATATTCTGTGATTATCTTTGTGACAAAAACAAGGAAATTATCACAAAATATCAATGTCACGACTTGACAAAACGCACTGACAAAATCCGTGACATTATCACTGATAATCCGTGACATTATCACGAAAAAAGGGTGACAAATCCGACGGTGACATTATCACTGATATATCACGAAAAAAAGGGTGACAAATTCGTGACATTATCACTGATATGTCACGAAAAAAGGGCGACAAATCCGTGACATTATCACTGATATATCACGAAAAAAAGGGTGACAAATCCGTGACATTATCACTGATATATCACGAAAAAAAGGGTGACAAATTCGTGACATTATCACTGATAAATCTGGGCAGAAAACAGTGACATAAAACCACGGGCGATCATGACATATCACACAGATATATCGTGATATATCACACAGATATATCAGATCACATTCCAAAGCAAAACGGATGAAAAGCAAAACTCGCGATTTCTTTATTACAAATATAAAGATAAGTGCAACAGATCTTCATTCTTCATTCTTCATTCTTCATTCTTCATTCTTCATTCTTCATTCTTCATTCTTCATTCTTCATTCTTCATTCTTCATTCTTCATTCTTCATTCTTCATTCTTCATTCTTCATTCTTCATTCTTCATTCTTCATTCTTCATTCTTCATTCTTCATTCTTCATTCTTCATTCTTCATTCTTCATTCTTCATTCTTCATTCTTCATTCTTCAACAGTGATTATCGATCAGTGACAATTTGCAAACGCCGGCTTGGCGCTTGGCGTTGCATGACAGAAATCTCAGAATGTTCCTGGAATGCATTAAAAAACGCACATGCGCAAGAAACATGAACGGGTGGTTGGTGTCAATTGTCTCATCTAGCACTGCACCCTAGTCCCTAGTAACCAATGCATGAACAAGAAAGCGCTCGATATATAGATCAAGAAAACAAAAACAAACCTGCGCAGCCGTGGCGCCTACTAGATGACGATGTTAAATGGACGACGACTGGGAGGCCGGCACCTTGTCTCCCTGTGAGCAGAAAAAAAAGGCAAGTTCAAACACTCAAGATGTGTCATAGCCTTTCACAGCCTCGATCAATAGAAATGTTGCACATCAAAATCAACGTCTTGCCTAGAACACCCTTGAATGGGTCTCAAGAACAGCAAGGCGGCCTCCGGCCCCCGCCCACAAACTCACAATCCCAGTGTTGACAACCCCCTCTTGAGGGGGTTGTAAAATTGCAATCAGTCATTAAAAAAAAAAAAAAAATTTCCAGTTTCACACACTTCCCGCTCATAAATAATCCCAGTTTCTGACAGCCCCCGCTCAGCCCACTAATGAACAACCCAGTTTAGACCTCCCCCACTCATACACTATCCCAGTTTCCCACAGCCCCCACTCAGCCCACTCTGACATAAACCACCCCAGTTTAGACACCCCCTCTCATGAATAACCCCAGTTTCCCACAGTCACCACTCAGCCCCACTGATAAACCACCCAGTTTCCACCCACCCCCCTCATAATAATCCAAATGGTTTACAACCCCCTCAATCAGTCATCAAAAACAAAAAAAATCCCACTTTTCACACACTGCCTACTCATAAATAATCCAGTTTCTGACAGCCCCTGCTCACTGAGCCCACTCATAAGCAATCCAGTTAAATACAACCCCCCCACCCATACATTATCCCCGTTTCACACAGCCCCACTCAGCCCACTCTGACATAAACAACCCCAGTTTGACCCCCCTCTCATAAATAACCCGGCCCTGGTTCCTACAGCCCCCCACTCAGCCCACTCATGCAGTTTACAACCTTCCCCCTCATATTAACCCCTGTTCTCCACAGCCCCCGGGGGCTATGAAAAACGAGTGCACCACTCAGCCACCTCAAATGCCACTGAGTTTACAGTCCCCCCCCCCTCATAAATAATCCCAAGTGTTTACAACCCCCTCAATCAGTCGTTTAAAAAAAAAAAAAAACAGCTTCACACACTGCCCACTCATAAATAATCCCAGTTTCTAACAGCCCCCGCCCAGCCCACTCATAAATAACCTGGTTGACAACCCCCCCAACAGCCCCTGCTCAGCCCACTAAAAAACAACCCAGCTTACAGCCCCTCCACTCATAAATAACCCCTATTTCCCACAGCCCCCACTCTGCCCACTCATGAACTACCCCTCTTTGCAACCCCCAAATCACACCACTCATAAACCATGTCCAGGTTTACAACCCCACCCACTCCTGAGACTTACTTCAGGGGTTGCATTGGAGACATCGGCCGCCTTCCTGGCTGCAATCATTGCCTCCTTCTTGGCAAGGAGCGCGGCCAGCGCCGCCTCTACCGAGGCCATGTCTTCATCTGCTCCTTGCGCAGGCAACATGGATGATGGCACCGATGCTGTGGCGGTTGTTGAAGGGAGTACTGTCGGGGGCAGGATTGTCGGCGCTGCCGGCGGTGGTGGTGCTGCTGCAGGCAGCTTTGCGAGCTTCGTGCGCGGCTGCACTCTTGGATCGGCAGCGCTGCGTTTCTCTCGTCGTGAACCAGCCTTCGCTACGCTTCCCATTTGGACCGCCTCCTTCTCGGCCGCCTCCTCATCGGCTACCTTCCCCTTGGCCGCGTTTCCCTTGGCTGCCTCATCCTCGGCCGCCTCATCCTCGGCCGCCTCATCCTCGGCTGCCTCATCTTCAGCCGCCTTCCCCTTGGTGGTCGCCTTCCCCTTGGTAGTCGCCTTCCCCTTGGTGGTCGCCTTCCCGTTGGTTGCCGCCTTCTCCTTCCCCGCCTTGGCCTTTTCCGCCTCGGTCGCGGCGCGCAACTCCTTGCTCCGCCTGTCAAGGTCGGCCGGTGTGATACCCTGAACCAGCACCCATGAGTATACACTCGACCCCTCCTCCCCATAATGCAGCTCGCGGAAATCAAATCCGAGACCCTTGGATCGCACGCCGTTCCTCTCGACAAAGCAAGCCTCCCAGGGGTATTTCTCCTCCTTGTCTAGTACAACCACCTCGGCCAGCTCCCAGCCAAACTCAACCTGTCCATTCCTTGCCAAGGGGGTGTATTTGAACTTTTGGGCGATGACCGCACCCACCGGAACGTCGTTTATGAGGTCCGCGGGCTTGGGCAAGATAACCGCGCCTGGTCTCACTTCATCCAGGAAGTAGCGGAGGCCACGCTCGAGCGGCGGAGGTGCAGAGCCCTTACGAGACTTGGCCTTTGCTGGCACCGCAGGTGGCTGCCTCGGGGCTGCCTGCTCGCGCGGGCCCACCGGCAGCTTAGGCGAATGGGGTTGCGCAGGGATGACCGGCACCGCAGGCGGCTGCACGAAGGCTGCCTTCTCGGACTGAGGCACCAGCTGTGGGGAAGGAGTTTGCGCAGCGGCCACCGGCATGGTTGCAAGCGACGCCTTTAGAACAGTGCTTGCAGGCAACTTCGGCTCGAACACCGGCGGCTCGGCTACACGAATGGGCAGTGGAGGTGGCGCCACCTTGGGGCGTGCTTCCTTTTTGATTTCCTTCGTGCTGCCTTTCAGCTCAGCCAGCTGCGCCTCCAGCTCTTCAATCTTCTCTTGCACCGTCATCTTCTGGGGATTTGGCACTGCGGGCTTCATGGGTGCAACCTGTCAAGGTGTATAATATGTGATATCACAAAACAACACAAAAAAAGACAATCAAGGAACAGTACCCAAATCAGCGTTCGGCAGTTGTGCTCCCGAGTGGCATCTATCCGCTGGCCGGTAGTCGCCGGCCTGGGCGCCTAGTCAGGTGGGCATCAAAGATTGGTGTCTAGATGCTAGTCGGTGCCTAAGCAAGGTACGGAAGCCAGTGCGCGCCGGGACGGTCAGAGAACCGTCGCCCTCGGTAGCACAGATCCGCTGAGTGCCGGTAGTCTCGGGTTAGAGGCTCGAGCATGCACTATCGGGTAGCCTACCGGTAGTCTCGGGTTAGAGGCTCGAGCATGCCTTATCGGTTAGCGCCGCGCCGCTGAGCTCCTTGCGGCCTGGCCAGCAGCAAGGGTTCAATAGCAATCAGTGGCGGCTGCGGGCTCAGCCTCCCACAATCGGTTCCCCAAACAACAAAAATCCCGTCTCCATCGCCGGCGTGCTAGCCAGCGGTGAAGGGCGTTCAACTTCGGCATCAAAACAAAGGCAGGTAGGCCAGCCACGATGACCGCAAGGGAGCCTGAATCCTCAACATTTATTATTCTTTGACATCCATGTACGTAGGCCAGCCATGATGACATTAATAGAGCCTGAATCCTCAACATATATTTTTCTTTGACATCCATGTACATAGGCCAGCCATGATTGCGAGAAGGGAACATGAATCCTCAACATTTATTATTCTATGACATCCATATACATAGGCCAGCCATGATGGCTGAATGAGGTGGGATGGAGGGATAATTAAGGGACAAACCTGAGTGGGTGGCCAGCCATGCTAGAGGAAAACAACACAGCTAAAGGCACTTCAGGAATGACACCACATAGATGTCGGCGTTAAAACTAAATGCAGGCGGGAAACTAGAGGGAAACGACAGAGATAAAGGCAATCAAGGAAAAAATGTACCTGACTGAATAAGCTTTTGGCACCAAAACAAATGCAGGTCGGAAGCTGTAGAAGAACGACACTGATAGGGCAGTCAAGGAACGATACCACACAGATGTCGGCGTTAAAACTAACCGCATGCCGGAAAGAGGAGCACGGGCCTTAAATGGACAACAAGAGCACAATGCCGATAATTATCTTAAGGCCGGACTAACCAAGGAAGCAAGGGACAAATGGAATGCAGCAAGCAACCACGCGAGGCAGCAAGGACGAATCAACAAGTTAGTTGTCTCACTTAACAGGGGTCTATTTCAATTCATGAAGTTCTCTAGCATGCAGGGAAGCAATGGCCTAACCATGCAAGTAGGCAAGGTCGTATCAAAGGAAGCAAGGGACTAATTATATTCAGCAACTGCAAGCGTGCAAGGAAGAGTGGCTTACAAAGGAAGCATGGGCATAACCAAGTAAGCTAGGGACTAATTAATAAAATTCAGCAAGCAAGCGTACATGCGTGCAAGGAAGAGAGTGGCTAACAAAGGAATCAAGGTCCTAACAAAGGTAAAGCAAGGGCCTAACAAAGGAAGCAAGGGACTAATTAAATTCAGCAAGGGTACATGCGCGCAAGGAAGTGAGTGGCCAACAAAGGAAGCAAGGGCCTAATTAACAAAGGAAGCAAGGGACCAATTAGATTCAGCAAGCAAGCGTACATGCGCGCAAGGAAGACAGTGGCTAACAAAGGAAGCAAGTGCCTAACAAAGGAAGCAAGGGACTGAATTAAATTCAGCAAGCAAGTAATTGCAAGCATTCAAGGAAGAGAGTGGCTAACAAAGGAAGCAAGGGACTAATAAAATTCAGCAAGCAAGCAATTGCAAGCATTGAAGGAAGAGTGGGTAACAAAGGAAGCAAGGGACTGACAAAGGTCAAGCAAGGGCCTAACAAAGGAAGCAAGGGACTAACAAAGGTCAAGCAAGGGTCTAACAAAGGAAGCAAGGCACTAATTAAATTCAGCAAGCAAGCAATTGCAAGCATTGAAGGAAGAGTGGCTAACAAAGAAAGCAAGGGACTAACAAAGGTCAAGCAAGGGTCTAACAAAGGAAGCAAGGGACTGAATTAAATTCAGCAAGCAAGTAATTGCAAGCATTCAAGGAAGAGAGTGGCTAACAAAGGAAGCAAGGGACTAATAAAATTCAGCAAGCAAGCAATTGCAAGCATTGAAGGAAGAGTGGGTAACAAAGAAAGCAAGGGACTGACAAAGGTCAAGTTAAGGGTCTAACAAAGGAAGCAAGGCACTAATTAAATTCAGCAAGCAAGCAATTGCAAGCATTGAAGGAAGAGTGGCTAACAAAGAAAGCAAGGGACTAACAAAGGTCAAGCAAGGGTCTAACAAAGGAAGCAAGGCACTAATTAAATTCAGCAAGCAAGCAATTGCAAGCATGCAAGGAAGAGTGGCCAACAAAGAAAGCAAGGGACTAACAAAGGTCAAGCAAGGGTCTAACAAAGGAAGCAAGGCATGACTAATTAAATTCAGCAAGCAAGCAATTGCAAGCATGCAAGGAGGAGTGGCTAACTAAGGAAGCAAGGGACTAACAAAGGTCAAGCAAGGGTCTAACAAAGGAAGCAAGGCACTAATTAAATTCAACAAGCAAGCAATTGACCTTCGGGTTCTTCACGTTGGTAATGCAGCTGAGGGGCGCCCGGCCGCTCTTTGTGGAAGCGGAAGGCTTCAGGTCTTCATCACTTTCCCCATCGGACTCCTCATCTGAGTCCTCATCTGAGTCCTCTTGAGGCTCGTCACTACCTGAGTCCTCTTTGTCCTGTGCTGCAGCACGGGCCTCAAGCCTTTGCCTGTAGTTGTAAGAGGTCACCGTGAGATGCCTCGCCAGTGCTTTCTTAATGACATCTTGTGGCTCCTCGGGTTTCCCACTATTCTTTGTCAACACCAGATGTTTTGCAAACGGGCAGATAGTGAAGGCCCGATCTACAACTTCATTGAACAGCTTTCTGTCCTGCTCTTTTGCTGGGTGGTTCTCGTCCAGCCAATTTTTAGACAGATCGTGTACGGTTTTATTAATGAACTTTCTATATTCGTCTTCGGTCACCCCACGTAGGGGGACCGCCTCGTCACGCTCAGCCGCTTTGAACCTCGCCCAGAGGTCCGCAGAAGCCACGACGCGGCCAGATGAAGCCCCTCGAACCATCCGATTTCCGAGCGGCAGCTTCTTACGTTCATGGTGTGTTCGGGGAAACTTTGCGTAAGTGTCCCACACATGTAGTGGGCACGCAACGCCGTTGCTGCGCAACGCCCCGCGGCATTTGGCGCAAATTTTAAATTTCGAGGGCACACTGACGTCAAAGTCATGTCCTTGATTCCTTGTGCGGACTTCCGCGCCGCGCCGCATACCGTGGTTTACGTCATTGCGTGGCAGGAATCTTGTTACGAGGAAGCCAAGCGTTTGTCAGACGTCACATCTTGCCACGTGGCCTGTCGACCACCAAGTTTAGGTGTACTCAACCGGCAAATTCAATCCGTCAGAAAATTTAATCTAGGATTAAATACTTGTCATATTGGAACCCTGGTTAGCAATAAAGCTGAGCCAAGTTAACCAGTTGAACCCTGGATTCCACTTTCTGCAGAAAATCGGATCTGGAAGACGGCAATAGCAGAGTGCGTGCCTCCTGTCAAGTGATTTGTGCACCAGATGCCACCCTGGATTCTTTTGTTTGTATGTTAACATCGGATGTACCCGGAAAAATCGGATGGCGCGATAGTTTTGGCTGGGCGCGTGTATCCTGACATGTGATTTGTTTCGTCAGCAAGGCACATTTTCCGGCAGGCCCGCAAATTTCCAAGTGTTCGCTTGAAACTCGTTTTGCGACTGATTTATTTCGTTAGTGCTCGAGCAAAGTGAGCACAGCCGCCATCTATGGTGGAGCATGGGGACCCGCCGCATACCAGCATTGCTGTGCGGGCCCTGAAGTGGGCAGTCTAAAGTGGGCAGTGAGCACAACTGCCGGGTATTCGTGCCTTGAAAGGGGGTTGACCAGCGTTGATATGCAGGCCGTGAAGTAGTAGGCAGAAAGAAATGGGCGGTGACCACCGACATCTTCCGGCTATGGCGTAAACAGGGGTGGCCCGCATACCAGCGTTGGTATGCGGGTACCCCGTCGGATGAGGCCCCACGTTGGGGTGGAACTTGAAAATGGCTGATCTGTCGTTAGATGACTTCATGTGCGAGGAATCCTCTGAGGATGTACACAGGAATGGTGACGATAAAGCAAAAAAGGCCGAAGCAGTACAGTTTGCGAGAAGATTTGATCAGGCGGTGAGAGATTTAGGGATTGAAACCCCGTTGTGTGAGGGAAGTGAGGAGAGCGCAGTATTATTTACCATTAAATTGCTGTCAACACTAGGCTTCAACGGCTGCTCTAAGGCCGCTGCAAATGAGGTATTCAAGATTATTGGGGATGGTCTCCCGAAGGGCCACAAGCTTCCTGGGTCAGTGGATAAAGCAAAGGAGATTCTTAAGGCGCTGGGCCTAACGTACAAAGTATTTGACGTGTGCAAATGCGAGAGTTATATATACAAAGACAAGACCACCTTATGGTGCCCAAAATGTAACGAATACAGATATGAAACTTATCCAGACGAAAATGGGGAAACTGTCAAGACTTCAAAGCCCCATCGTCAAGTCCGTTTTTTTCCTTTGCGAGACCGGATCCGGGGCTGGCTGCGGATCCGCGCAATGTCCGAGGCACTTCGTTATGCGAACAATACCGAAAATAAACAGCCGGATGGACCGGATCGGGTGGTCCACGGCATCAAGGGTGAGTAACTGATTTGCCATGTACATGCCTTCCCCTTTTCGAATTCTAGTTTTTGTTCGATATATAGGTATGCATGAAGGCTATTTCCCTGAAATTCTGCACGGAGTTCTTTCTCCGGCCTCCCTGTTCGCCTCTCGCTTTTCCCCTCTCCTCTCACTGGAATGCCGCTGTTGGTGAGAAAATTATGCTTGTGCTCGGCCTGATTGTGGATGCCATGTCTTGCCTTGCGTTCCGTTTATGTTTGCATGTGTGCAGACTGCAAGGCAGTACAGTACATCAAGGAGAAATATCCCCATTTCAGAGAGAACCCCCGCAATACAATCTGGGCACTGTGTTTTGACGGCGTATGTCCACGCTCTTTCATGGACACGCACAGTTCTTGGCCGGCTTTTTTGTGTTGTTACAATCTGCCTGAGTGGGCGTTCATCAGCCAGTATTTTTCGCCGATGATCCTACTTGTTGGAGCCTCCCATCGGCAGGCGCCAAAGAATATGCATGCGTTTCTTGATCTGATAGTGGAGGAGTTTCTTGCGCTATGGGATGGTATCTATGCTTGTGATATCCTGGATGAGGATGATGGTGTGTATAAGCCTGTCAAGGTGCACGCCATTCTATCTCTTATCATCCATGACTATCCGGCGTATGCAAAGTGTTTAAACATACCCGACACAGGAAAGGTTGGGTGTATGGTGTGCGGCCCAAACTGGGAGGGGGAGGTTATTTCATCAGGCAAAATTGCCTTTTTGGGCAGTGAGCGCATGCTGGATGCAACGGACCCTTGCCGTCCAGCCAGTGCGGGGCCGCCACCTGCCCCCATGAGTTTTAAAGAATATTTTGATTACTGCGGAACATTGAAACGTGAACCGGAGCCCTTTTTCCGCCTGCCATACTGGGCGGAGCTGCTGATACGGCACGCCATTGATGAGTTTCATCTGTGCTCGAATATGCTGCTGCGGATTGAGACCTCAACCTCTGGTAAGCATGGGGGCCATGATATTTGTTAGCGTCGTTTCTTTTTTTAGTTGCGTACTTCATAGTTACAGTATACCATGCATACCATGCATTTTCTGCAATGACATGCATACAATGTGTGTTAGTAACCAGAAGTTTTCGTGTACTTGCGGATCGCCGCATTATGTATATGCAGGGAAGGCTTACACCCGTGCCGTGCGGGCAAGATTGGAGGAGAAGGGCCTTAACCCGGAGTTGTGGGTTGAAGAGGCCGCTAAAGCAACCACCAAGGCAAAGGGGAAAGGGAAGACTACAAGAAAACGAGGACGGCACCCAATGGGACAATTCACGACGGCTGAGAAGGCAGCGTGCCTTGGTAAGTGCATCTGCCTATGTATCCATTCGCAATATGCCTTACATGGTAGACTCACTGTTATGCGTTACTACTGTCTGCAAGCGATGCTACTTCCTAGCCATTTTATATTGTGTTTTGTTGGGCTCAGGTTTTCACTCCTCTAACAAGTATTTTCGTGTTGTTAACACTTGGTGTGGACGTCGTCTCCTCTTGGCAACATGCTTGAAAAAAGCAGAAGCTGACAAGGCAATGTCGGAAGGAAGCCTGCCGGAGTACTTTAGTGGGCTTCCTGTAGGCCTGCTTTGCACGGCGAAGGGTGCTGGGTTGAAGACACGCGACAAGAACCTCTATTTGTGCAAGTGTTTGCCTGTAGCTCTTCGAGGCAGGCTTCACCCTCACGCGCGCGCGGCGTTCTTGATGCTGTCAGCGGCGTGGGATTGCATTTTATCAAGTAGAGCTTTGAAACAGTCAGAGCTGGAGCAGGTTGGCAAGCTTATGACCAAGGCTGTGGTCGCCATGGAGAGGGTCATACCAGCAACTGAGATGCCTCGGTCTATGCATGCAGCCCTTCACTTGGCTAAGCAGATAGAGTTGCTTGGCCTGCCTGAGACGCGAACAATGGCATGGGGTGAGAGGACCATGCGTGAAGTCACAAATGCCCGGCTCTCGAACGTCAATGTCGAGCACTCGATGGCGGAGTCATTCCTCGACAAGGAGTTGCTCCGCATCGCCAGCTATTTTGTACACGAAAAAACGCAGGTAAGTGCATTATTATTGGATCTTTTTTTTCGTCTCAAACACTTTACCAGCGATCATTTCCATCAGTCCATTCGTTATCATCATCCCTGAAAGTTAAGTACACCACCATTTGTTTTCTAGTCCTGTATGGCAACTGAAATGCGTGTAGTTTCTCACACATTGTCCGAAGTGATTATGTACATGACATATGCATGCCTGTTCACACCCTGCAATCGTTTATTGCATGTATGCAAACTATTTTTTGAAGAGCGAATCATAGCCTTGCACAGATGAGTTGTATGTATGGTTTTATAAGGTTAAGGTGCCACTAACATTGTGCCTTAAAATGTTAATGGTGCCTGAATGTGTACTTAATATTCCGGCATGCATGCAGGTGAAAGACAAGTATTTTGTCTGGGATTTGCTGAGCAGAGACCCTTCAAAGGAAGTCCAGCTGGGCAAGATTGTCCGGGAACGCAATTACAAACTTTCTGGAGAGGAGCGAGCTCAAGTGCGTGCGTTGCTCATGGAGTACGCGCTAAAGCATGCCACCTATCCTGAAAAGAACGAGGGCTATGATGAGGCTTTCTGGTGAGCTTCTTTTCTTGACATGGAGTCCCTCTTTATAAATGTGTGTCTTGTCTGAATTGGCAATGTGTGTCTTTTACCTTGAAGTATATGCAACACTTTGTTTGCTCCAATGTTGTTTCAGTCTAAACCTTCCTCGCTTTCGGCCTTTTTTTTTTTTGGCTTCCGGGTATGAGTAACTATTTTGCTGGTGGTGCATATATAGGTGTCCACGCTGCGCACCCGGATGTCGTGCTCCTCGCCTATATGGACGATATCCATGCCCTTGGCCCGGCCGACGCTGTGGTTGCCGCCCTGGCTGCCCTTGAAGTGGCCATGGCGGCCATCAACCTTCGGCTCACCCTCCCCAAGTGTGCAGTCTTTTCGCCCCAGGGGGACTGCTCTGGCTTCCCCGCGGCTATCCCGGGGGCATTGGCGCGGGCGCGTGGTTTCTCGTGCCTAGGCGTCCCTGTGGGTGACCCTGACTACGTCGAAGAGGAGCTCCGGGCCACCGTGGAACAGCGCACCCATGTCCTCGAGACTTGGGCGCGCCTCAAGGACCCCCACATCAAAGGGCTCCTCCTGTGGTTTTGCGCCCACCCGCGGGTGGTTCACTGGCTCCGTGGCGCTCCCCCCCACTTGGTGCGGCTTGCCGCGGAAGGCCATGACGAGCGCATTCAGGCCGCCTTGCAGGTGCTCCTCCCCGGCCCTAGCCTGCCAGCTCACTCCATGCGCTTGGCCACCCTCCCCTGCCGCATGGGCGGGTGTGGGCTCACCCGCGCCGCCCGCCTCGCCCCCGCCGCCTTCCTTGGCTCTGTTGCTCAAGCCTGGGCGGAGATCCGCCGGTTGGTCCCCAGCGCCGTCAGCGCCATTCCCGACTTGGTCACCCCATCCCCCTTCCCCTTTGTGCAGGCTGTGCAGGATTCTTACCTCGGGATCCAGCAGGCTTGCGACCTCGTCCGCCCCGCTCAGGCCGTCCACCGTCGCCTGCCCCGGGGCACGCCCGGCGTGTCTACTGTCGTCAGTCCTAGTGTCTTCCCTGCCTGCGTTCATGAAAAACAACAAAAGACCTACGCGGGTATACTACACTGTGCCGACTGGATGGGTCTGCACGCGAGCTTGAACGATCAGGGGAAGGCTTGGCTTCACTCCGTTTCCCTTGAGGGGAGCGTGGGGTCCGCATTCCTGCGCGCCCTCCCATGAGCCCTTTGTTCACGCTGGTTCCGGCCCTTTACGCCATCGCTCTCCGCCACCAGCTCTTTGCCCCGCAACCTCTCATCACGGCGGGTGCGTCCTGCGGCAGCTGCGGGCTTGCTCTGGATACTACTGGGACGCACTACATCGCGTGCATGGGTGGCCAGCAGAACCAGAACTGGTTCCTCTATCTCCATACCGCTCTCCTCCGGGTGGTGTGTGCCATGGTTCGGTCGGTCTTTCCCCACTCCACCATCAAGTGCGAGGACGCGGATGGGGCCGCCCTCTACTCACCCAACCACCGCCCCGACATTACCGTGCTTGACTACGACGGGCAGGGTTGCCACCTGCTCATCGATGTCTCCGTGGCTCGGCCGCTTTCCGGTCGCCACATCCTCCGGGCGGCTGTGGATGCCGGCGCTGCTGCCACTGTGGCTGAGCGCGACAAGTTTGCCTCCTACGGCAATGTGGGGCCCCACCGGGTCATCCCCTTTGTCCTTGAGGAGTTCGGGGCCATGGGCCCCAAGACAGCGGAGTTTTTCCACGAGTGCTGCCAGCGCCGTGAAGACCGCCTCGACCTCGAGGGTCAGACCGCCCCGTGGTCGGCCCGCACGTGGTCCTCGTATTGGCGGCAGCGCCTGTCACTCGCCCTCACTCGCACCGTGGCTGATGTGTTATTCCGCCGCACCCGGGCCGACTTTGTCGCGACCCATGCGGTCTAGATCCCTTCCAGGCCTGCATGGTGGGCCGGCAGCGCTGTTGCTGCGTGTAGTTTTGTGATGTCTAGTTAGTTGTACCTTGTGCCGCTGGCGTGATCCTTGGATGTCTGTGTCAGATTACTATTAATTTCTTCAGGGTTATTCTCCCAGTTATCGGGTTTTTCCTTATGTTGCATGCCTATCTCACCTCCGTAATCTATCATTCTCAATGAATATATATGTATAAATATTTTGTCTAACCTTGGCACAAAATGTGCATGAATGTTGGTCGATCGGTGCTTGGGATGATGCTTGTGTGCAGGAGGCAGTACTGCATTCTGGATCAAGCCGATTGGCTGAAGAGGTGGATCGCCCAAAACCAACGGCCCTTTGTACCAGATCTGATCAAAGTTGCTGAAGCTGGAATTGAGCACCGTGCAGATGAACACGACATGGTGCAGCTGTATGGAATGAAGTTCCGAACGGAGGACATGGACAAGAGGTGCAGAAAGACCCGCAATGCAGGTGTGGCCTACCATGGGCAGGGAGGCATTGTCCGGTATGGCATTGTGACACATATACTGAATTGCAAACTTCGGAGGCCACTAGCTCACTGGGACAGGCAGCTTTTGTTTAGAGTGGAGTTTTTCCAGAATGTTCGACACTTTCCTGCTGAGAGGCTCACTTTAGTCAAGAGCTGGGATGAACCCCGTTCCGCTAGTATTGTTTTTCCCACGGCTATCAGCTCTGTTGGGTATGTGGTTGATCCTGCGTATCCTTCAGAGATGGCTGTGTTGCATGTCAAGTTACCTCGCCACCTGTCACAATCTGCAGATGGCCCTGTCAGCAATGAGCTTTTTCGCAGCCTTGGCACGAATTGGAAAGACATACCGTTGTATGATCTGCCAGATCCACCAGCAAAGGGCAAGGGGAAGGGCAAGAAACCTGCGGAAGCAGCAAGTTTGAGGCCGGCTACAACATCCCGCCCCAAAGGCAAGTGTCCTGGCAAGGCACCTGAGGCAACAGGTGTGCCGGTGACAACTCGAACGAGTGGCAGGAGGCGCAAGGCTGTCAACTATGCAGAAAACCATGATTCCGGCAGCGGTGAAGCTGGTAGCCATTTTTATTCCAGTTTTGATGAGGCCTGTCGGTGACGACAATGACTACGGCAGTGGTGAAGCTGGTAGCCATGTTGCTTCCGATTTTGATGAGGCCTGTGGTGACGATGAGGACCACGTTTGAATGATGTATATATTGTACATAACTCTATTTATTGAAAACTATTTATTTCATTTAATAAAAAGGTGCATTTTGGGTGCATGTTTGAGTGTTTTTGTGATATATCACTTCCCCTGAGTGGTTGTGATTTATCACTTTGTCACGTTTTGGGTGCATGTTTGCGTGTTTTTGTGATATATCACTTCCCCTGAGTGGTTGTGATTTATCACCTTGTCACATTTTGTTTTTCTGTGCGTTTGTGACATTTTGTGACACTTTGACATTTTGTGATAATGCCTTTATCACAAAATATGCTGGTTTTATCACGTTTGTCACGTTTTGTCACAATCATGACATGTCTCGATCACAATTTGTCACAGTTTTATCACATTTTGTCACATTTTGTCACGTTTTATCATTTTTTTATCACAAAATGTCACAAAAGTGACATTTTATAAAAAATAGTGATATTTTATAAAAAAGTGATATTTTATAAAAAAATATCACAAAATGTCACAGACCCCTTCCTAGTGTCCTGGGGGGTTGTTTTCCTGCCGCATTGCCGCCGCCATGGCTGCTCCAGCAGTGGGTGCTGCTGTCGCAGCCGCCGGGGAAGAGGGTTGGTCGGTGCCCCGTAGGGGAACCGGCTCCGCCACCGGCTGGCGCACAGGGGAGGGGGGTTGTTCGGACTGCCTCGCGGCAGCCGGACCCTCCACCTGGCTGGTATTGTCATGGTTGTTCTTTTGTTTTCTTTTTCTTTGTCTTCTTTTTGTTTTGTTCACTAGGAACTCGGCTTTGAGAATGGGTGAGAAAAGGTGAGAAAAAGGGTGAGATGGGTGAGAAAAAGGGTGAGAAATGGGTGAGAATGGGTGAGAAAAGTGAGAAAATAGGGTGAGAAATGGGTGAGAATGGGTGAGAAAAGGGCAATCTCACCCGGGTGAGATTGCCCCAAAAAGGTGAAAAAAGGGGAAAAACGTGAGAAAAATCTCAAAAAACAGGACGTGAGATAAGTGAGAAAAACGGGAGGTGTGAAACGTGAGAAAAGTGAGAAAATCAGGACGTGAGAAAAGTGAGAAAATCAGGACGTGAGAAAAGTGAGAAAAGCGAGAAAACACAGCGATGAGAAACACAGCCATAATACAATATGCTGGCAGCAGACACATGCATGCAGTGCCAGTAACAACCGCTGTTCAAAACAGCACGAACAATAATGATTTTTTCATTAAATGTTTGAATAATTTTAATGTTTACAGCTGAAAGAACCCGTTGATTCAACTATTCAACACTGTTATGGCGTTATGTACATCTTCGGCATTCAAATATGCCTGTTCAACACAGTCTGTTATGGCGTTATGACATCTTCGGCATTCAAATATGCCTGTTCAACACAGTCTGTTATGGCGTTATGACATCTTCCGCATTCAATGCCTATCATCAAATACTATATGGTAGCTAGCTAACAAAGCGGGCCGGTCGACAGGGCGTCACATGCTGACTTGAAAGTGGAACCGCTTGCATTTTACTCTCGTGGTCCCTGCAAGAAATCAAGCAAACCGACACAATATACGCAAGGGGAAAAGAAATCAGATCCTTGACATAGATGTAAGCGTTCTACAAGGATCTTGAGCTCAGCACCACCTAAAAATCCATGCAGCAAATGTGTATGGCAAATCATAATTCCATCAACATACAATTCTACACATCCATGCATGCAAGAGGCCGGGGGAAAAAAACAGGCCCTTGCAGATAAACATCTATACCTTCAAATGCCAAAATAATGACACCTATAATTCCCCCTAGATTGAAAGCAGTGCAGCTTACCTTGGATGGTGATGCAACGCTCGACGCCGATGACAGGGTATCGTCATTGCCATCCTCACTGTCAGTCCTCCCACCACGAGCTTCCTCCTGGGCGGTCCAGTTTACCTGCAAGTAAGAGGCATACAAGGAAATCAACTGACACTGCATGGCAACCGCTCCCATTTCATTCTCGTGGTGCCTGCATGAATCCAAGCAAACCGCGACACAATATGCAAGAGAAAAAAAAGACATCAGATCCTTGACATAGACATCACCATTCTACAAGGAAGAGCTCACCAGCACCTAACGGTCCATGCAGTGAAATGTGTAGAACACGATTTATGACCCAACACTCACTCTTATGGCAAAGCGGCCCCATGTGGCAAGGCAGCACCATACACATGAATCACACCATGCGCCAGATGTCACACGAGCAAGGCACAACGTTGTCGTCGGATCAGAAAGCAACAAACGTGAAAACGCTAGCGGCCCAAATCTGAGATTCCGCGGAACACAGAAAATAAGAAAGCTCAGAAGCTACCAGCAAGGGATCGAACATATGACCTTTGGCATGATTTCGCGGCTGTGTGAGTCTCCTGATCCGAAGGCATCTCACTTAATTAACGTTTCGAAACAGCCAAACTGCGGAAAATCTCTTACCGGAGAGAGTTGCCAATATCAAGGAGACAACCAGCGCAGGCCAGAAATCGGGAGAATCCGGACCATGGTAGCTCGAGCCTGCCGTTATCTTGTCCGCGTTTTCGAGTCGTGCAGGATTATGAATATGAATGGAGATGGAAATGTGTAGCCTTGTGCATTGAAATTACGGCTGGCTGACGTGAAGAGCGACTACATGACCTACACGGTGGGGCCGGAAACGGCTTGCTTGATTGTGTTTCATCGTGGGCAACGAGTCCAACGACTACTTTCTCTGGGCGGCAAACTGCGGCAAATTGAACGCAAACCTCATCATGAAATCTTGACCGTCGAAATGTAACAATCCGACGACTTATGCAGTATGCCGCGTAATTTTCTGTTGCGGGAGAGCCGTTGGGCCGGTTCCCGACGCGGGCGACCAGTGGTTTGCGTTAAGTTAACTTAGCTGAAGTTCCCCAAGCCGCATGATGGCTCTCATCGACGGCCTCAGTCTATTGACGCGTCGGCCCGATTTTGGCGGCACCCAATTTGACCCCAACGGCACCTACCGACAAAGGGCATACGTACGTTTCACGCACACCACGACCTTCGAGCTCTGCTATGGCGGTGGTGCCGTGGGGCCCGCATCAGACTGCGGGCCCTTATCTGCTTTGGCGGTGCTGCCGTTGGGCCCGCATCAGAATTCAGGCCCTTTATGCATGCGGGCCATTAATGCATGTTACTTTTTTAGTCTTCTGCATACAAATATGAAGCAATGAGGTCGTGTCCTCTGGATTTTTGCACTGCAAATGGCATTTGCACCGTGTGCAGTTCTTGGACGTTTGGAAACATGCATGATGGCATGTGGCTAATGTAATGACTGACTAGCTAGACCGTTTCAGTGGTTTTTCATTTGCGGGTATTTCCTCGTAAATGGTGGGAAAGCGATCGCAGCAATGGTTCTCACCACTAGACACTCCCGGCCAGTGAAGCTCGAAAAACACGCCCTGATCAAGCAAGCTGTTTCCGGCCCCACTGTATAGGTCATCTTACAGTCGCTCTTTGCGTAAGCCAGCCATAATTTCAATGAACAAGGCTACACATTTGCATACTCTTTGCTTGGTTATCGGTGTGCCTTTGTTTGGATGCAGGGGGGATCGCTGTGCTGACACAACGCGGCAAGGGATTTGCTGGTAGAAGATGCCCTTCCCAAGGCTGATTACAGCGACCCTGCGAATGGCGACGAGGCCTACTGGTGAGCCTTGTTTTTTGCAAATGCTACTTACGCCGTCTGCTTTGGTTATTTTAATTCAGTCCTATTGAAAGGCGCCTTGGGATTAGCCATGCAATCATGTTTTACTGTCACAAAGCCAGCCCTAGTAATTAATATCTAGTTTGTTTGGTTTTACCCATCCGGGTGCCATGATCTTGCCGCCAGTAAAAGCGTCCTGTGTTGTATCTGTTTTTTTTTTTAATAACCAATACTTAATAATAATACTCTTTGCTGGGTTATCGGTGTGCGTTTGTTTGAATGCAGGCGAGATCGCTGTGCTGACACAACGTTCAACGTGCTTGCATGGGCATCATTAAACCTGACGCCGCTTGTGCCGCAAGGCATTGTAGCGGCGTGTGGGGGCGTGAAGCGCTACGCGGATTCTTTCCACAAAGTCAGGATACACGGGTTCAACTACCGCACGGAGGCTGCGGACCAATCCCAGGGAAAGCGGCACAAGAATGCGGGAGTTGCGGTGCATGGCCCGGGCGGTGTAGACTTTGGTTTCATCACACACATTCTGAAGGCCAGGTTAGAGTACCCACGAGGGGGCTGGGAATGGCAGCTGTTGTTGAAGGTGGAGCTTTTTGATCGCCTTCATGTCGCTCACCTGCCCCACGAGAGGTTGGTGGTCATCAGCAGCGCACAGGCCCCCAGGTCGTCGTGCCTTGTGTTGCCAGGTGCAGTGAGCTCAGTTGGGTATGTCGTCGATGAATGCTATGCTCCCGAAATGGTGGTAATCCCTGCCAAACTGCCATGGAGCATGGCACACCAGGCGCAATCTGCCCTCAGTAACCATGTGTATCACAGCGTGGCAGCAGCTTTCCCCACCATGCCGCAGTTTGAAGTGATTGAGGAGGGTGAGCCGATGCCACCGCCTAGTGGCAAGAAGAAAGGCAAGAAGAAGGGGTCCAAGAAGAAGAAGAAGGTGGCAGCGGCAGACGTAGGTGATGGCGACGTGGTGCGCCGCGCTGGCAAGGCACCTGCTCGAGGGCGCAGCCGCAAGCGTGGTGCTCCCACAGATGCTGGACCTAGCCAGCCCACCGTTGTAATTGAGGAGGTCCCTATGGCAAAGAGGGCCAGTGGAAGGCAGCGTAAAGCTGTGAACTATTGCGACACTAGTGGGGATGACACTATGTCATCAGAAGATGATGTTGATGCAAGCAACCCCTCGGACAGCAGTTCTGAAGAAGATGACTATTGATTTAATTTGGGCATGACAGCATTGTTTATGGAATGATGTGCTGTTTTATATTGTATGAACCCTATATTGCACCTTTGTGGTGCACCCTATAATGCATATCAAAGTGGTGTTGAGTTTTTTTTCACGTTAAGGACTTAATGAAATAAAGCTCGTGATTTTTCTCGTGTTACACTCTTGGTGAGAAATTTCTCACCACGTTGACTTGTGATTTTTCTCGTGTTAGTGATTTTTCTCGTGTTGGTGAGAAACTTCTCAATTTTTTCACTTTTTCTCACTTTTTCTCACCCATTCTCACCTTTTTTCTCACTTTAGGGTTTTTTCTCACCCAAATCTCACCCAAACCCCCTTTTTCTCACCAAAATCTCACCCTGGTGAGATTTTGTTGCCTAGCGTTTGCGGAAAAAAATTGAGATTTTTCTCACTTTTCTCACCTTTTTTCTCAAAGGGGTGAGAAAATTGAGGGTTTTTGAGAATTTTCTCAGAAATTGAGTTCCTAGTGTTGTTATTGCATGCAGGCGCACCGACATCAGCCGGTGCCCTGTTGTCTGGCGGACGACGCTGATCATCATCGTCGTCCCCAAGATATAGTTTCTTTTTCTCTTTTTTTTCTTTTCTTTTTTTTTTTTTTTTTTTTTTCCAGTCCGGTTTGAACCGTTGTTGAGTTTGATGTTGCTGAAGAGCGTTTATAAAATTCAAGTTAGGAAATGAGAAATGAACGACGTGGTATATTGCTTGAGAACACTGTGTGCTGAGAGCAATGAATTGCTTGGTTCATTAGAAAATAGGTTTACCCTTTATCAACGTTCCTCTCACTGGCTGCGCCGCCAGTGACCGTTGGGTGCAGACCGTTGGCCCGAGGCCGCACGATGACAGGTAGCAGTCTAGTCACTGCATCGTGTGATCACAGATCAATGCACGCTGCAACTGTACGGTCCCTATCTAGGATACTCTAGTACCGTCCAATGACAGGACACTACGTATACTGGGTACTGACATCTGTCACGTACCCCAGTCACCAAAGTACCTATCTAGGGAAACGTATGCGACTCGACTAGCATTCCTATCTGCATAGCCCACGTGGTATTTATATTCACATACCAACGTAGGTTTGAATTGAATTGTAACATAACTCCGTTGGGAGTATATGTAGCACACAGCCCTTGAGAGGGGGGCATATGGCCTATCATACATCCTAAGCTACTTCCTGCAAGGGTGGGGATGTAAAGGACCCTTGCTCTAGGTGCACCAGGGCACGTGCATCCCCATGATCTTCAAGCTATGCCCAGCGAAGGGGGAGCCTGTCATGGGGGGGAAGATCAGCATAGCTATGCAAAGAAGCTAGGGCATGGCGTCTCAGCAGAGAGTTACTCCCTGCATGGGCACAACATAACTAAATAAAGCTAGGCATCATCTGGGGTGTGGCTCATCATAGGCACACATGTACATGATTAAGGAAAGCGCGTGGCTTAGCTAGGATAGTGCCTCTAGGAGGCGTACATGTACATGGCCACGGTCTATCTATTCTGCACTACTACTGCTGTATTCCCCTAAGCTGGGGCGTCTGGAGTCGCTGGGGCCGCGGGGGGGGGGGGGTCGCCTGCCAGGGCTTGTGGCCGACGTAGATGGCCGCCCCCTTCCAGTACACCGGCTGGCCCGCCTTGGTCTGCCGGAGCTGGAGGTAGGTCGGCCATAGCTCCCGTCGCCGTTGTTGCTGCGCCAGGGTCAGGTCGTCATCAAGGGTGAAGAGAGTCTTCTCGAGCCGCTTGCGGCGTCGGAGAAAAGAAATCTTGTCCGCCGGGGTCTTAAAGGTGAGAAGGAGCGGGGGCGGCCCTGCCTTACCCCGCGCGCGGGGAAGGCGGTGGGCGGCCAGCGCGATCTCACCGATAAGGCCCATGCGGCCAAGGATTTCTCGCTCAAACGCACGCAAAAGCTTCTCGGAAGTCTCACCTTCCTCCATGGTGAAGTTCTTGACAATGACGTTGAGGCTGCGCTGGGCGAGCTCGGCCTCCTCGCGGAGGTCAAGCGTCTGCCGTTGGAGCTGGGCTGCGACGGCGGAGGTGGTGGAGGTGGTATGTTGCTTAAGCATGTCCGCCCAGGTGGTGATGGGAGGAGCATCGCCGGCCAGGCCAGCCGGGGCTGGCTTGGCGGCAATGTCCTTCACCGCCTGGGCGGTGAGGCCTGCCGTGTTCTGCAGAACCTCGATAGCGATGGCGTTGTCCTTAAGACGCTGGTCGATGTCACGGAGCTGGGCGGTGATGGCGTCGGAGGTGGAGGTGGTGGCGGTGGAGGAGGCGAGGAGGGTGGAGGTGGCGGTGGAGATGGTGGAGGTGGCGGTGGAAAGGAGGGGAAGCTCGGCAGTCAGCGTGCCGCCAATGGCCGCCACATCTGCAGCAATGGGGTCCACGTGCTCCTCGAGGATCTCCTTAAGGAGTGAGCGGAGGGAGGATTCGGTTAAGGTGGTGGTGAGAGGCTTGGGGGGCCAAAGCTCCCCGATGGAGCGTCCAAGGAGGGAAAAGAGAGCGAATTGCTGGAGGTAGGGGCGGTGGAGGCTGGGAATGATGTCGAAAGAGGCGAGACGAATCCAGCGAGGGTCAAAGAGGCGACCTTGGTTGAAGAGCTGCTTGCATAGTGCAAGAAGCGAGGCGTGCGTTCCGTGGTAAGCGTGTCAAGGAAGCCGGGCTTGCTGGCTTCGGCGACAAAGTCGAGCTCTGTCCAACTCGGCTCGGCAGGGCGACTGCGCTTGGGTTCAGGCGACGCTGCGGGCGAGGGGGGCGCAGCAGGGGGCTGGACGACCACTAGAGCTTGGCTAGTGGCGCCGTTGCCTTCTGGGCCGGTGGGCGAAGCTGCAACCGGAGCTGCAGACGTATTTTCATTGCTGAGCGCAGCCGCCAGGCTGCGTTGCGTCGAGAGGCGTTTGCTCATCGTATATTGCGTTACAAGAGCTGCGGAGGTTTACAAGGCTTATTCATACGTTGTATTCACAATGCCTTTGAGACTTAGTCTACAGCAAAGCATGGAGACTAACTGGCTCTGCTGCTGACCCCGGCAACTATACCGGGGTGTCTGCCTCCAGAGCGCCGCGCTGAAGGTCTTCATGCGCATGATGCTGCACAGGCTCCGCGCCGCGCTGGACCCACGTGCACACCTGGGTGAGTCTCAGATGGGTGTCCGTCGTGGTCGTAACACTGTCATGGCTGTGTTTGTCGCGCGCCGGTTGATGGAGGAGGTGCGTCGACTTCCCCCAGGTGACAGTTTGCCGCTGGTCTTCATTTTTGTTGACTATATCAAGGCCTTTGACACGGTTCTCTGGGAGGCTCTTTGGGCCATCCTAGCTCTGGATCGATCGGGTGGCCACCAACGTTTATTGCTGCCATTCGCCGACTGTATGAGGGCTCACAGGCAGTAGTGCGGACTGCGGAGGACACCACTCCACCATTCCCCCTTCACCACGGGGTGTGGCAAGGTTGTGTCCTGTCCCCGCATACCTGTTCATTATTGTCGTGGATCACGTCATGCGCCGGGCACGTGCGCGCTTTACTGCTCAAGATTAAGGGGACTTCAAGCCAGGCTTGGACATCCTTAACGTGAAAGAGCACGGCGGGGTTAGACCTGGTTACCGCCTTGCCGACCTGATTGATGCGGATGATACCACCCTCATCGAGAGCCCCGAGCACATTCAGACCTAACTGGACTGCCAGTGGGCCTGGAGGCGCGGGCGGTGGGGCTGGAGATTAGTGTCAAAACTGAGGCGATGGTGATAGGGGCATCCAGTAAACCACCGCTGCCGCGCCTGCTCGACGGGACGGAGGTCCCGTTCCGCGACCGCTTCAAGCTGTTGGGGAGCTGGCTTCCTGACACCGCCGACGATGTGGACACCCGCATTGGCCTTGCCTGGGCCAAGCTCCGTTCGCTCACACCCTACTGGCGCTCGAAGGGCCTGGACGGGCACCGCAAGCGCATGCTCTTCAAGGTCCTCGTCCTCACGGTGCTCACGTATGGCGCCGAGGCGTGGACCCTCCCACCCAAACTGGCAGCTCGGCTCGACGGCACAGTTTACAGGATGCTCCAACAGGTCCTTAACGTAGGTTTTTCCGAGCGTCCGTCATCAGAGTCTTTGTATCATGGCATGCCTCGTGTTTCGGACGAGATTAGGCAGGCTGCGTAGGATAGCATTTGTAGGACACCTTGCCCGCACCAGCCAGGTCGACTCCACCCTTGGTCTGGCCGGCCCCCAGCGGCTTGGCCAGCCAGGGCGGCACATTCTGACCTGGCCTGGCCCCGCGGACATTCCCAAAAGGGTAGGGAAACCTGTCACCAACTACGTTCAGATGTTGCTGGACGACCTAGTGGTCCCAGCCCAGTTTGAGCACCGCCTCCACTCTCGATCTCTCCCGTCTTTGGACTGCCATGCAGGACAAGACGCGGTGGAAGAAGATTGTCAAGGCGCACACGCCCGACCCTGTGGGCAAGCCACCTCCCCCCAAGCGGAGGAGGCGTTTTGATGAGTAGTGTAGTTAGGATTTTCTAGATAGAGTGATAGGATAGTTCGATCACGCGGCTTCCTCCACCCCATCCATCATGAAATATGTGCTACATGACCTCCCTGGCCACGGAGGCATGTTATAATTTAATTTTAATTTTTTAATAGCACGGAGAAGGGGCATATGGCCTATCATACATCCTAAGCTACTTCCTGCAAGCCGGTGGGAATGTAAACGACCTTTGCTCTAGGTGCACCAGGGCACTTGCAGCCCCATGATCTTCAAGCCTATGCCCAGCTAAGGGGGAGCCTGTCATGAAGGGGAAGATCAGCATAGCTATACAAAAGCTACCCTAGGGCATGGCGTCTCAGTCTTCGAGTCCTGTATCGGGACCGTGTTAAGCTGCTGGGCAGCCTGCTCCCTAGCTGCGAGGTTGATGTGGACCACCGCATCTCCCTCGCCTGGCACGCTTTACGCCAGTACCGGGCCCTGTGGCGCAAGCCCCTGGGCAAGATCGAGAAACAGGACCTGTTCAAGGTCCTCGTCCTTCCTGTTCTCACGTATGGCGCCGAGACGTGGACCCTCACCGCCGACCTGGCCCGCAAGCTGGACGGCGCGGTCACCAGCACATGTGCTGCGTTCCATTTTCAGAGTAGGATATGCTGCTCATGTCCGCAATGAGGACCTGTACCAGGGCATGCCCTATATCACCAGCACAATTAAGCAACGCCGCCTGCAGCTAGTAGGGCACCTAGCTCGCACCAACCAGGTAGACACCTCACGTGGCCCCCCCGCAGGACTGCGACCAGCCCAGCCTGGCCGGCACCTCCTGACGTGGGCTGGGCCGGCCAGTGATGTTAGACGCCGCAAGGCCCGCACCTTCAAAGAACAGCTAGTAGAGGACATGGGGGGCCTAGGCCTCTCCGTGATTTGGAAGAAGATGATGGACAAGGCCAAGTGGGCCCAGGTCATAGAGGACAACGAGCCCCCCCCAGTGGGGAAGCGCCCGCGTGTGCAATCCCGCGGGAGGCACGCTAGATAGCTCCCCCTAGGGCAGCGTGCGGCTGCCTAGATAGATGTTGTAGTTAGAATGTTGTTAGATAGATGTAGTATGTAGCCAATGTAGATAGATTAGACCGGTAGGAATGTTTGCACCCATCCATCCATCCATCGGGGTTAATGCTCTGTGACTCCCCAACGGGAGCACGAGTCTAATTAATTAATTAATTAATGGCGTCTCAGCAGAGAGTTACTCCCTGCATGGGCACGGCATACTTAAATAAAGCTAGGCATCATCTGGAGGGTGGCTCATCATAGGCACACACATGTACATGACTAAAAAGGCTAAGCCCAGCTGGTATAGTGCCTGTAGTAGGCGGGCATGTACAAGGCCACTGTCTAACTTCTACACTACTGCTAAGTACTGTATTCCCCTAGGCTGGGGCTTCTGGGGTCGCTGGGGCCGCGGTGGTCGAGGGGGTCGCGTGCCAGGGCTTGTGGCCGACGTAGATGGCCGCCCCCTTCCACTACACCGGCTGGCCCGCCTTGGTCTGCCGGAGCTGGAGGTAGGTCGGCCATAGCTCCCGTCGCCGTTGTTGCTGCATGCGCCAGGGTCACAGTGAGTCGTCGTCCACGGTGAAGTGAGTCTTCTCGAGCCACTTGCGGCGTCTGAGAAACGAAATCTTGTCCGCTGGGCTCTCAAAGATGAGAAGAAGCGGAGGCGCCCCTGCCTTACCCCGCGCGCGGGGGAGGCGGTGGGCGGTCAGCTTGATCTCACCAAGAAGGCCCATGCATGCAAGGATTTTGCTCTCAAACGCACGTGCAAGCTTCTCGGAATTCTCACCTTCCTCCATGTCGAAGTTCTTGAGGATGGCGTTGAGGCTGCGCTTGGCGAGCTCGGCCTCCTCGCGGAGGTCAAGCGTCTGCCGCTGGAGCTGGGCTGCGAGGGCGGAGGTGGTGCCGGAGGTGGTGTGCTGCTTATTAAGCATGTCCGCCCAGGTCGTGATGGGAGGAGCATCGCCGGCCAGGCCAGCACGGGGCTGGCTTGGCGGCAATGTCCTTCACCGCCTGGGCGGTGAGGCCTGCGGTGTTCTGCAGGACCTCGATAGCGATTAAATTAAATTAAATTATAACATGCCTCCGTTGGGGGGTCATGTAGCACATATGGCCTTGCAAGCTGGGTGGTGGAAAAGGAGAGAGCCGCGTAATCTAACTATCCTAACGCTAAGCTACCTAGTCTAGAAAAATCCTACTGCCCTACTCGTCAAAACGCCTCCTCCCCTTGGGGGGAGGTGGCTTGCCCACAGGGTCGGGCGTGTGAGCCTTGACAATCTTCTGCCACCGCGTCTTGTTCTGCATGGCATGCAGTCCAAAGAAGGGAGAGAGAGTGCATGCGGTATTCAAACTGGGCTGGGACCAGTAGGTCATCCAGCAACATCTGGGTATAGCTCATGACATGTTTCCCTACCCTTTTGGGAATGTCCTTGGGGCCAGGCCAGGTCAGAATGTGCCGCCCTGGCTGGCCAAGCCGCTGGGGGCCTGCCAGACCAAGGGCGGTGTTGACCTGGCTAGTGCGAGCAAGGTGTCCTACAAATGCTATCCTACGCTGTCTAATCTCGTCCGAAATACGAGGCATGGCCTGATACAAAGACTCTGATGACGCCGGGCGCTTGGAAAACCCTACGTTCAAGACCTGTCGGAGCATCCTGTAAACTGTGCCGTCTAGCTAGCCTAGCTGCGAGTGTGGGTGTGAGTGTCCACGCCTCGGCGCCATACATGAGCACCGTGAGGACGAGGACCTTGAAGAGCATGCTCTTGCGGTGCTCAGCCCAGGCCCTTGGAGCGCCAGTAGGTGTTGAGCGAACGAAGCCTAGCCCAGGCCAGGCCGATGCGGGTGTCCACATTGTCGGCGGTGTCAGGGAGCCAGCTCCCTAACAGCTTGAAGCGATCCGGCGGAACGGGACCGTCGTCCCATCGAGCAGGCGCGGCAGCGGCGGTGTACTGGAGGCCCCAATCAACATCGCCTCAGTTTTGACACTAATCTCCAACCCCACCGCCCTCGCCTCCAGGCCCAGACAGTCCAGCCAGGTCTGAATGTGCTCGATAGCGATGGCATTGTCCTTAAGACGCTGGTCGATGTCGCGGAGCTGGGCGGTGATGGCGTCGGAGGTGGGGGTGGCGGCGGTGGAGGAGGCGAGGAGGGTGGAGGTGGCGGTGGAGATGGTGGAGAGGAGGGGAAGCTCGGCAGCCAGCGTGCTGCCCAGGGCCGCCACATCTGCAGTGATGGGGGCCACGTGCATGCTGCTCGAGGGCCTCCTTGAGGAGTGAGCGGATGGAGGATTCGGTTAAGGTGGTGGTGAGGGGCTTGGGGGGGCAAAGCTCCTCGATGGAGCGTCCAAGGAGGGAAAAGAGGGCGAATTGCTGGAGGTGGGGGCGGCGGAGGCTGGGAAAGCGATCAAAAGTGGAGGCGCGATTCTGGTGAGGATCAAAGAGGCGACCTCGGCTGAAGAGCTGCTTGCAAAGTTCAAGAAGCGAGGCAGTACCACCAATGCACTACCAATCTACCATTCAAATCACCGATATCGCTGGATGTAAACCTCTTATTTAATTTCGCCATCTAGAAACGTCACCGCGACAGTACCGCGACTTCAGTACTTTCCATCACCCTTGACATGTTGTCGTACAATAGGGTACTACGAATTAACCACTACAGATTCTCTGCTGCCCATGCATGTGCGGCGTGGGACACAACAACAACTTGTAACTACTACTACCAATTAACGCCAACAGAAACTCGCCTCCAAAACTATATTCTGATTTGGCACGCTGCAAAGGTGAAAACCATTTGCCTTCAGTGCCGGTCCGCGGCAAACGCGATCTGCAAATGAATCCAGGCCGGAATCGAACTGGGGACCTCTCGCACCAACTTTTGCTGACTGTAGGACGGACGTCTAAAACTATATATTCATAGAGGCATCACTCCCCGGAAAGGAGAACTTTTGCGGATGACTGTTGGTGTAAGTTGGCGATGCCCTAGGATCCGGAGACATCCGTCCTGTAGTCAGCGAAAGTTGGTGCGAGAGGTCCCCAGTTCGATTCCGGTCGGATTCATTTGCAGATCGCGTTTTCCGCGTTTTCCGCGGACCGGCACTGAACGCAAATGGTTTTCACCTTTGCGGCGTGCCAAATCAGAATAGAGGCATGCCTCTTATTTAATTTCAAGGTACCTCTTATATAATCTCCTCAGCCCCCGCAGACTGTGCCCCCGCCCTCTGACGTTTGAAGCTCAAAAGCAGAGAATCTATATTGGCCGAGGGCCGGAACCGCACATGGGCCGTAACTACGTACCTATTCGAGTTCTCCACTTGTCTACTCTGTAACGGAAACATACGCCCGAGTACGATTTTCCTTGCTGGACACTTGTCTTCTCCCGGTAAGGGCTAAGTTTTGCAAAAAACCTAAGTCCAAAGTACTTTTTCCTCCTGTTAACTGTTAGACAACATCAATTGTTAGGATTCAATCGGCTGAAATGAATCAGATTCAGAAGACTAGTTTTGGATGGAGAATTAAGATGAGATCCATTCAGGATTTTATTATATCATAATTCAATAAATATAATCCGAACGGCTATTTACACCAACTGCGGAGAGATGGAAGTCTGTGGATTTAGACAGACTTGTTGATCAGGCCAACCAGGCCAGAGGAGGTGGCGTAGGCGAAGCCGTTGTTGACGAATGGGTCAGCCAGGTGGGCATCCAGGTTCTCGACTGGGCCCTTGCCGGTAACGATGGCCTGGATGAAGTAGCCGAACATGGAGAACATAGCCAGGCGGCCGTTCTTGATCTCCTTCACCTTGAGCTCAGCCAGGGTGTCGGGATCATCGCCCAGGCCAAGTGGGTCGAAGGACCCGCCGGGGTACATCTTGTCACCGGCCTCACCCAGGGGGCCACCACCCACACGGTAGCCCTCAACCAGGCCCATCAGCAGAGCCTGGATGAAGACGGTGGCGATGATGGACTGGGCGTGCACCAGGGATGGGTTGCCCAGGTAGTCCAGACCGCCCTCCTGGAAGATCTGGCCACCAGCCTTGAACCACACGGACTCGCCGAAGTTAATACCGGAGTACTTCTCCAGGGCCTCGGGCAGGAAGCAGCCGAGCGTGCCGAGCATGGCCCAGCGAGCGTGCATCAGCTCGATCTCGCGGTAGGCGGCGAAGGTCTCGGGATCAGCCGACAGGCCGACGGTGTCCCAGCCGTAGTCACCGGGGTACTCGCCGGTGAGGTAGGATGGCACATCGGTGAATGGGCCGAGGAAGGTCACACGGTCCGGGCCGTAGAAGGGGGAGTCAGGGGTCGCGGACTTGGTGCGGCGGGCCTCAACAACGGTGTTGATCTTCTTGGCCTCAGCCTTCTGGGCGGGCTGAAGGATACAAAAAAACAAGAATGAGTAAAGGAACACGCATCGGTCAGCCTGGAAGCTTCACGAAAGGATCAATCAAGGGTTGCTCACCCCGAACCGAAATGAGAAAATGAGTTCTGCAGGAAATCTACAGCAACCTCATCGAGAAAGATACAATCGGTCAAGCACGCAGAAGAACTTACAGCCACAACGGCGGCTCCCAGGAAGGTGGAAGAAGCAAGGGCGGCAGCCATGTTGTTGAGGGGTTGAAGGTGGAGTTGAGGGGTGATGGTGCCTTTCCTGGTGGGTGTGCACGACTTTATCAAGCCTTGCGGGTTGCGAGATTTCCGATTGGATTGCGCATCGGGCTCCACGATAGGGCACCCAACACCTGGCGTCGCGCCTGTAGACGAAGTCTATCCTAGGATTCTGTCCTAGCTTTCCCTTCATCCTTGCTTGTTTTTTCGTACGACCAGTCGACCACAGGACGGAGCGCCGCGCCCCAGACGTTCCTCGCTCATTCACCTGGTGGCTCCGAGGTTCGAGCAAGTAGCGCACGCGCTCGCTGACGGAAACGTTTCCGAGATTTTTCGGGGGCGTTGGCGCCGCGCCGCGCTGTCGGCTCGCGAACCGGCGCAGGGTTCCATGTTTGACAATATTGCTCCATGATTTTACTGAGGTCAGTTGTGTAGATATACCGTACTGATTGTATAGTAGATACGCAGTTGTTGTTGTTGTTGTTGTGTCCCACGCCGCACATGGGCAGCAGAGAGTCTATAGTGGCCGAGGGCCGCAGTAGATACGCAGTACTGACTGTGCAGTCTGTGCTTCAGTGACTGCTATGTCAGTCGGTCAGTCCGTCAGTCATCTGTGTATACCAATGCCTGTATCAGTGTACACGTACAGGAATTCACGCCTTAAGTTGGGTTCGAGGTTTTTGAGGGTCAACCCACAAAAGTTAAGGCGTGAACCCAACTTAAGGCGCGAATAATTCACTTCAAGTCTACTAATTTGAACTAAAGATGCTTAAACATACTATGCTGAACTACTTTGAACATGGAATGCCGAAACCCTATTTGACCCAACTTAAGACGTGAACCCAACTTAAGCCAACCCAACTTAAGGCGTGAATGCCTGTACTACAGTATGCACCCCATAGTCGTCTACCCTCTACATACCCAGTGGAGCCATGATTGTCTGTACGTATCAAAGAGACAACCAGCGCAGGCCAGAAATCGGGTATGTACATACTGTACTAGTTGTGTATGACCCCACGGCCCACGCAAGGACGCAACCCCACGTCTCCCAGAGGCCAGAGTCAGACTCCATGGCAGGAAGCAAAGCTCGCTTTTGACGCTTTCCCTTTTATGTACATCACGCATAGTAGGACTTCAGGCAGGATGCAGGACCGCTGCATGCAGGACGCGTTCGTGTTTGGACTTAAAACTGACGCGAAACCATGCTGACATAATATTGGTAGCCGTGCAGCAGAATCGAGTAGCAAGCTTGCAACATTGGGGTATATATCCGCGAGCAAAGTGTGGCGGAGTTCGGTTCCTGGTTAACGTGCATGGACGTTGAGCTGAAATCTAACCTAAACTCGTCGTGAATCTGATGTGCGTGTCAGCGTGTGTATGCTTTGGGATATCTGTTTGCTCGTGCGGTCTCACAGGCGCCTGGCGGGTGACAGTGGTTTTTAGAATTAAGATCAGTTGTCGGGCAATCACTAATTCCTTTAGCCTTACCGCTGACCTTCTCGGCATCCTCGCCTCGCCTCCTGAACTTCTGCCAACTCGCCTCCTTTTCTTTTAAGAGTGTTTGGCCGACAGCATTCATACGCTTTTTTTTTTTTTTTAGGTTCTGGACAGTGGGAAAGAAAACTGCGCTGGCATTGTCATTTTCTCCCACGGCAGGACGGACGAGAGCGCGCCATTATCTTTCTTTTCATCGGAAGTACGCCTTCGCTATGTTTTTCGTTCGCCGCGTCTCACCGTTGCCATTCACTGACCACGTAACTTCCTGGCCCTGTGTGTTAACTAGGACTGAGCAATCCGACCCGTTCTGCGAGCGTTCGCCATCGTGAAGCCTAGAATGCCCACATCGTTCTCCATGCTTTCTTGCTTGCGACATGACACCTCATTGGCAAGGAGACTGTATCCTTGGGGTGGGCAGCGCTAAGTGTCCCAAGGGGTGGGGGCAGGCCGGCAGGGACACGCCTTCTGTGCATATGCACTTTCTCAATTATAAGTAATCAATTGCGTGCACCCGGTGGGGAGTGGCGGGCCACAATAATACATAATCAAAGTGTTTAATTGAATTTAATCCATTGCATCTGGGGACTTTTGCTCACATTAAAAAATTAAATTAAGTTATATAACATGACTCCGTTGGGAGATCATGTAGCACATATTCCAGGCTTGCTGGATAGATGGAGGTGGGCGAAGCCGCGAAATTAAACCGAACTAAGCTAATACATCTATCTAGTAGAAACCCCTAACTGCTCTACTCAGCAAAGCGCCCGTTCCTCCTTAGGGGAGGGGGCTTGCCCAAAAGGGCTGGCGTGTGAGCCTGGACAATCGTCTGCATGCCGGTGCCTCTTCTTGTTTTGCATGCCAACAAGCTGGATGGTGCGGTCACCAACATGCTACGGTCAGTTTTTCGTGTAGGATACGCTGCTCATGTCCGCAAGGAGGACTTGTATCTCGGCATGCCACTTATCAGGTGCCAGCACCATCAAGCAGCGGCGCCTGCTGCTAGTTGGGCACTTAGCTCGCACCAACCAGGTAGACAGGCCTCACGTGGCCCCTCTGCAGGGCTGCGCCCCGCCCAGCTGCAAGGGCCGGCACCTCCTCACGTCGGTGGGCCGGGCCCAGCCAGGTTAGGCGCCGCAAGGCCGGCCCGCACCTTCAAAGAACAGCTACTAGAGGACATGGGGGGCCTAGGCCGGCCTCTCCATGATTTGGAAAAAGATGATGGACAAGGCCAAGTGGGCCCAGGTCGTAGAGGACAACAACCCCTCTGCCGTACGTGGGGAAGGAGCGTGTTTGCAAACGCGGGAGGCATGCTAGACAGGACCCCTCTAGGGTCGCGAGCGCCGTTATAGTAGGACTGTTTTGTAGATAGCTTGTAGATTGCTATCAACGTGTCTATTAATCAATTAATTAATTTCAACGTGTCTATTAATCAATTTAATTAATTAATTAATTAATTGTAGATTGCTTGTAGATAGCTTAGACCGGTAGGATTGCGTGTACCCACCCACCCATCCATCCATCCATCCATCGCGGGGTTAATGCTCTGTGACTCCCCAACGGGAGCTCGAGTTTAATTAATCAATTAATTAATTCTTGTTCTGCATAGCAGTCCAAGCATGCAAGAGAGAGGGAGTGAATGCGGTGTTCAAACTGAGCTGGGACCACTAGGTCGGCCAGCATGCAACATCTGGGTGTAGTTCAGGGCAGGTTTACCCAGCTTTCTAGGACTGTCCTTGGGGCCAGGCCAGGTCAGGATATGCCGCCCTGGTTGGCCAAGCAGCTGGGGGCCGGCCAGACCACGGGCGGTGTCTACCTGACTGGTGTGATCGGCAAGATGTCCTACGAATGCTATCCTACGCTGCCTAATCTCGTCCGAAATGCGAGGCATACCCTGATGAAATAATTAGTTAATTAATTAATAGACACGTGACTGCGTAACGTGTCTAATAATGCATACCCTGATTTTAAAAAATAAAAAAATTAAATTATAACATGCTTCCGTTGGGAGATCATGTAGCACATATTCCTTGATGGATGGTGGAGTGGAGAGAGCCGCGTAATCTAGCTAACCTAACGCTAATCTATCTAGTCTAGACAAATCCAAACTACCCTACTCATCAAAACGCCTCCTCCTCTTGGGGGCAGGTGGCTTGCCCACAGGGTCGGGCGTGTGAGCCTTGACAATCTTCTGCCACCGCGTCTTGTTCTGCATGGCAGTCCAAAGAAGGGAGAGAGAGTGGATGTGATATTCAAACTGGGTTGGGACCAGTAGGTCGTCCAGCAACATCTGGGTATAGCTCATGACATGTTTCCCTACCCTTTTGGGAATGTCCGCAGGGCCAGGCGAGGTCAGAATATGCCGCCCTAGCTGGCCAAGCCGCTGGGGGCCTGCCACTGACCAAGGGCGGTGTCGACCTGGCTGGTGTGAGCAAGGTGTCCTACAAATGCTATCCTACGCTGTCTAATCTCGTCCGAAATACGAGGCATGCCCTGATACAAAGACTCTGATGACGGGCGCTTGGAAAACCCTACGTTCAGGACCTGTCGGAGCATCCTGTAAACTGTGCCGTCTAGCTTAGCTGCCAGTGTGGGTGTGAGTGTCCACGCCTCGGCGCCATACGTGAGCACCGTGAGGGCGAGGACCTTGAAGAGCATGCTCTTGCGGTGCTCGATCAGCTGCAGGCCCTTGGAGCGCCAGTAGGTGTGCATGAGCGAACGAAGCCTAGCCCAGGCCAGGCCGATGCAGATGTCCACATCGTCGGCGGTGTCGACAGGGAGCCAAGTCAGCCAACTCCCCAACAGTTTGAAGCGGTCGCGGAACGGGACCTCCGTCCCGTCGAGCAGGCGCGGCAGCGGCGGTGTACTGGAGGCCCCAATCACCATCGCCTCAGTTTTGACACTAATCTCCAACCCCACCGCCCTCGCCTCCAAGCCCAGACAGTCCAGCCAGGTCTGAATGTGCTCAGGGCGCGCGACATCTGAGGGTGGTGTCATCCGCATAAATCAGGTCGGCCAGGCGGTAACCAGGTCTAACCCCGCCGTGCTCTTTCTCGTTAAGGATGTCCAAGCCTGGCTCGAACCCCTTAAGAGCAGTAAAGCGCGCACGTGCCCGGCGCATGACGTGATCCACGACAATAATGAACAGGTATATATATATTAAAAATATAATTACTTACAGCAGAGTGAAATCACTCAAACCAAAGCAAACGCCCAGCTATAAACCTATATACAGAGCCATGTCAAAGCTCTATACTACGATAAGACCAATGGAAACGCCTAACGGGAGGAACCTAATAGCCCTGCTGCACCGCAAAATCAGCCCGCGTACGGCGGAGCATGATGTCAGCCATGGCCCGAGTCAGCGCCACCGACAAGCGCTGACGCCAATATGACGTCCAGGTCCGCGCCGACCATGGGGCCCGCTGGCCCTCCAGGTCCAGCCGGTCCTCCCGGAGCCGGCAACACTCCTTGAAGAAGGCGGAGGTCAGGGGCCCCATGGCCCCAAACTCCTCCAGGACAAAGGGCACCACACGATGGTGCCCGACGTCGCCGTAGGCCAGGAGCTTGGCCCGCTCCGCCCGGTCCGCCGTGTAACCTGCCGTGAGGGAGGCCCCAGCCACGTGGCTAAGAGCCAAGGGCCGCGCCACCGAAACGTCAATAAGCAGATGCCGGCCACCCCCCTCAAAGTCCAGCACCACGATGTCAGGCCGGTGGTTGGGGGAATAGAAGGCAGCGCCATCCGCATCCTCGGACCGGATGTTCGCGTGGGGGAAAACCGACCGAATCATGGCGAGCACCACCGTCAGGAGGACAGTGTGCAAATACAAATACCAATTCTGATTCTGTTGGCCCCCATGCACAGGCAAGGTAGTGAGTCCCCGTGGGATCCAGCGGCTGCCCACAGCTACCACAAGGCCGCCCGGCCGGAACAAGAGGCTGCGGGGCAAATAGCTGGTGCCGGAGCGCCACCGAGTAGTGGCTGGGAGCCAAGGCGAATGGGGGGGCCATGGGAAGAGCACGAAGGTACGCCGAGCCCACACTCCGCAAGGAAAGCGAGAACAGCCACGCACGTCCCTGGGCGTTGAGGTCCGCGAAAAGAGCAATCCAATCAGCCGTGTGCAGAATACCCGCGTAGGTTTTCTGGTGTTTATCGATGACGCGAGCAGGGAATGCGGCGGGAGATTGAACGGAGGCGACCGAGGGAGTGCCGCGAGGGAGGTGGCGCTGTACCGCCTGACACAGGTATATATATGGGGACAGGACACAAACTTGCCACACCCCGTGGTGAAGGGGGGATGGTGCATGGGGTGGTGCCCTCCGCAGTCCGCACTACTGCCTGTTGTGAGCCCTCATACAGTCGACGAATGGCAGCAATAAACGTTGGTGGCCACCCGATCCAGAGCTAGGATGGCCCAAAGAGCCTCCCAGAGGACCGTGTCAAAGGCCTTGATGTAGTAAACAAAAATGAAGACCAGCGGCAAACTGTCAGGGCAAAGGCGACGCACCTCCTCCATCAACCGGCGCGCGACAAACACAGCCATGACAGTGTTACGACCATGACGGAAACCCTGATCTGAGACTCACCCAGGTGTGGGTCCAGCGTGGCGCAGAGCCTGTGCAGCATCATGGCAATCGCATGAAGACCCGTTCAGCGCGGCGCTCTGGAGGCAGACACCCCGGTAGTTACCGGGGTCAGCAGCAGAGCCCTTCTTGTATACAGCATGACGCGGATGGCCGTCTAGCTGCCACTCAGCAGGCGGAGGCTCGTCAGAAAGCAGGACACGGTTGCAGAACGCCAGCAGAAGATCCCTAACCGCCGGATCAGGGGTCTTCAGCATGCAGCTCAGCAGAAAGGTGGTCGGCACCGACCGCCGCATCGTACCGCAGGCGAGCAAGGGCGCCGTCCAATTCCTTCAAAGTGAAGGGGTGGACGACATCGTTGGTGGCAAGGCAGCCGGCTCGATCCTGCAAGGCGGGGACTTGGTAGTCCGCGGCCGAGGAGGGGGGCCGGGCGCTGGCGGCGGCGGGGGTCCGGCAACCCCGAGGCGCGGGCGGCCGTCTCGGGGTGAAGCGGAGGGGGGGGGGCGCGAGCCCCACCATTCAAGGAAACATTGTGGGCCAACCAGCGGTCATGCAAGGCTGACCGGCGTCGTGCCGTCCCCCGTGTGCTCCACCGGGGACGTGCGCTGCCGCCGGCCGCCGAGCGGGTCGAGGTGGTACCACATGTCCAGGCTTGCCAGTTGGTTGCGAGCCTGGCAGGCCTTGGCATCCGCGATGCACTGGGCCGCCTCCGCGTCCTGAGCGTGCTCGTAGGCCTCCACGAGGGCGGCCTTGAGCACCGGTTTCTGCAGCGAGTCCCGGTTACGCTTGAGCCTGGCGGTGCAGGGCGGCCAAGACCTTGGGGTCCTGGCGGTAGAGCGGGCCGGGGCGGCGGCGGGGCATGACCGGTGCCCAGCTAGGTACGTGCCGGGCCGCCAGCAACGGGGCACGGGCCGCAAGGCCCGCAAAAATGGTGGCGTAACTTGGGGCCTGGGCCCTGGGGGCACCCTTGTCCAGCTCGTCGACGTCCGCCCGGGCGTCCAGGGCCGACAGGTACTCCAGTCGGCACCGGTTCCGCGCGTGCTCGGCGTCCGTCCAGTCCTCTGGATCTCCCCGGCCAGATCGACCGGGCGTAGAGCGGACCAGTCAGGGCGGACCACTGGGGCGCGGCGCTCGGGTACGTGGAACCGGAGCCGAATGGTCGCGCGCACCAACCGGTGCATGGTCAGAGCACACCATGGGCGTGTCAAACACTCGGCCGGGTGTCCAGAACCGAGGTGCACCTGGGCTGCCGTACCACCACGTAGTCCAAACATGCAGGCCTGACGGCCGTTAGGGCCACGATGAAGTGACCAAGTCCTGTGAGGCACGTTGGAAGTGGCAGTTGACAGCAACCATGCATCCCGCTATCCCGCAAAAAGGCAGAAAACAGGGGAGTGTTGTGGTTAGCAGCCGTGTCAGCAGGCGCAAAGCGACTGCCAGCAGAGCCCACGATCGAGGAGCGTGGCATTGGCGTCGAGCATAACCAAAAAGTGGCGGGCCGGGGTGACCACTGACTCCCTCAAGGCTATGAAATGACTCGAAGAGCGTCTGGCGTTCCAACTCAGGTAGACCTGCCACTATATGGGGTGCGTAGCCCACCCTTACCGTGAGGTGGTGTTTAGACCGCCCCTCGACGGAGGTGAAATGCATGTGCTACCATAAGGCGTGGGGTTAATTAGAAACTTAAGCGTGCTGAGGCTAGCAACTGCCAGCTAGCGGCGAACACAAAAGACCAACACCACCTTGGCCGGGTGTACCACTACCAGCGAAGTAAACCGCCAGCCATGCACCCGCCAGGCGATCAGTGCTCACCATGCCAAGTGGCACCTTGCGGCGATGCTATTGTACGCCTAGAATAGATACACGATGGGCCATGCAGAAGGCAACGAGCTCTTAGAACTACCCGGTAGCTATGGGTGTCGTCGGCTAATTAATTAATTAATTATGGGTGTCGTCGGCTAGCAATGTGCGTGCGCATTGAAGGTGGCCGGCAAGGGCCAAGGATGCCTGCTGGCCCAACAGGGGAGAACGGTGATGGATGGTGGGGGTGGATGCAGTGGGAGGTGGGGGTGGGGATGAAACGGAGGGGGTGGAAACGGAGGGAATAGTGCTTTTCATCGCATTGATTATGTCCTGCAAGCGGAGGATGCGAGCCTGCCGCTTGCTCGGGGTATTCGGGGGTGGGGCTGATTGTACAACGCCGAGGCGTAGGTAATCTAGCAAACGTTGGGTTTTATACGAATCTGACAGTTGAGAGATGAGGTTGTAGCCCGAAATACCGGCACTGGTCACCATGTGGCTATCACCCGACGGCTAGGTCGAGGCGTGGTAGTGGAACGGGACTGTTTAGCGGCTGTCCCCGAAGCCTGTTGGCCGCGAGCCGACGAGGAAAGTTGAATACCTACTGGCACCACCAGAGGCAGCACCCTTCTTGCGAGACACCTGACGAGACCCTGATACAAAGTCTCTAATGACCTATCGGTGTGGAAAACCCTACATTCAGGACCTGTCGAAGCATCCTGTAAAACGTGCCGTCCAGCCGGGCGGCCAGCGTGTCCGTGAGCGTCCATGCCTCGTCGCCATGCGTAAGCACCGTGAGAAGCATGACCTTGAAGAGCATTCGCTTGCGGTGCTCGCCCAGGTCCTTCGAGTGCCAGTAGGTTTTGAGCGAACGCAGCCTAGCCCAGGCCTGGCCGATGCGGATGTCCACATCGGCGGTGTCAGGGAGCATGCTCCCCGACCTTTTGAAGCAGACGAGGCAGTCTAGATACGTTTCAATTAAATGAATGAATGAATGCATTAATCTCGTGCTCCCGTTGGGGAGTCACGGAGCATTTGCAGAGAATTTCATTGAATACTAAGTGAGACAACTAAATTAAATTAAATTATAACATGTCTCCGTTGGGAGATCATGTTGCACATATTCCAGGTGGGATGGGTGGTGTGGAGGAAGCCGCGTAATCGAACTAACCTAACTCTAAGCTATATCTAGTCTAGAAAAGCCTATCTACGCTACTCATCAAAACGGCTCCTCCTCTTGGGGGGAGGCGGCTTGCCCACAGGGGCTGGCGTGTGAGCCTTGACAATCTTCTGCCACCGCTCCTTGTCCTGCATGGCAGTCCAGAGAAGGGAGAGAGAGCTAGGGGATGCGGTACTCAAACTGGGCTGGGACCACTAGGTCGTCCAGCAACATCTGGGTATAGGTCATGGCATGTTTCCCTACCCTTTTAGGAATGTTCTTGGGGCCAGGCCAGGTCAAAATATGCCGCCCTGGTTGGCCGAGCCGCTGGGGACCGGCCAGACCAAGGGCGGTGTCGACCTGGCTGGTGCGAGCAAGATGTCCTACAAATGCTATCCTACACTGCCTAATCTCATTCGAAATACGAGGCATACCGTGATACAAAGACTCTAATGACCGACGCTGAGAAAACCCTACATTCAGGACCTGTCGGAGCATCCTGGTTACCGTGCCGTCTAGCTTGGCTGCCAGTGTTGCCGTGAGTGTCCACGCCTCGGCGCCATACGTGAGCACCGTGAGGACGAGGACCTTGAAGAGCATGCGCTTGCGGTGCTTGTCCAGGCCCTTGGAGCGCCAGTAGGTGTTGAGCGAACAGAGCTTGGCCCAGGAAAGGCCGATGCGGGTGTCCACATCGTCGGCAGTGTCAGGAAGCCAACTCCCCAACAGCTTGAAGCGGTCGCGGAATGGGACCTCCGTCCCGTCGAGCAGGCGCGGCAGCGGTGGACGACTGGAGGGCCCAATCACCATCGCCTCAGTTTTGACACTAATCTCCAACCCCACCGCCCTCGCCTCCAGGCCCAGAGAGACAACTAAATACGTGTAAATTGGGGTAAACTTATAGATACTTGCAAGTTCGTGAACTCAATTCCATTGCGAATTTACGCTCCACGACAAATTTAGGTTAATTTTGCTTACTTACTAGCTAGCATGTAAACAAAAGCCCTGTCTCTGCTCATCAAGGGTCTCACCGGACTTGGTCCGCTCACAAGTGCCAAAACACAGTGAACGGCTAGCTCATGCTGGTACAGGTGTCCGAGAGGGCCATTGTGGCTGGCAGCTCCTTACCCAGGGAGGCCCGAAGAAAGCAGAACGGCAGCGGGCCCACGCACCATTCGTGAGCAGCTTGGCGCAGGCATGGGAGGTATGGACCTCTACTTTGTTTGATAGTTGGCATGGCAACATGTTGTAGAGGCCAATTTGCCCCCCCCCCCCCGGTGGGGAAGGCGCGCGTCACCCTACGTGGGCGCAACCGGGCTACTCAGGGCCCTCCCCCCTAGTAGTCTAGTAGTGCAGGGCGTCCCCAACATCTACTGCTCCAACCTAGGGCCATTGCTGGTACTTTTGACGTCATGAAAGCAGCGTTTTGGACTAGTGGAATATGATGTTACAGCATAAAAAGTCCATTTTATCATGAATGAACATGGCCAACAACCCCAAGTGCCCCTAAATTTCTCAATATTTGTAGAGAAATGCTACTTCTCATAATTAAAACCTGCACAAATGCACAATTTGGGGCATGCATGTGAAAGTTTGAAGTACAAATTCACAATGAGGTTTTACATTTTTCAATTATTAATGGTATCTCATTCTTCAATCAATCAATTTGCAATCGTCCAAACAATTTATTCATTTCATACATGTCCGAATATGTTGAAAGAACACATGCAAGTGCTCAATCAGCGTGGACCCCCTTGGACGCGCCCCACCATATATACATTGGACACGTCACCCCAACTACTAAACTGCCCAAAGTCACGGTCACTGAACCAACTACTATGTACATCTGCATTTCTCCACGTTGCGGTGGGCAATTACGTGCAAAACGCGATTTCGTGCAAAGTCCTCGCCCATCATCGCTTGCCAGGTCGATATGAAGGAATGTTGTCCCAGCTGGCGCCTTCCTTCAGGAGAGTAACATGTTCTCTAGCGAACTTCAGAGGGAAACGAAACTTTTGCTCGCACTCATTACTCCAACCGATGTCGTGCCCTTCATCAAACCATCTGATCACCACCTTCTCCCTCTCTTTGCCCAGGAGGGTGCCAAAGAGCAGAAAATCTTCCTTCTTGGGGTACTTGTGCTCCCAGTTTATGCACACCTCGTCTACCCATTTCGAACTCCAACCTCCGCGACTCAGTTTCGCGCCATCCATAAAGCGCATCCGGACGTCCGGCCGAACGTCCCTGATTCGGTTTTCGGCCGTCGCATCTCTGCCCTGACCACCACCCTTCTGCGGCTGTGCAGGTTCGTCGGCACCCTCCGTCTCCTGCCCCGCCCCTCGCCTGCCCCCTCCCCGACGTTTTGCCTTCTGCCCCTGCGCAGCCGCCGCCTCTGCCATCAAGTCTTCGTACGTTTTTTCTGGCTGACCGCACGGTAAGGCTGGTGCGTGGGTTGGTGCGTTGGGTGGGAGCTCGTCCCCTCCCGCCCCCGGTTGTGCAACTGGTTCGCCGACCGCGGCCTGGCCAACAACACGGCCGGCCTCTCCGGACACAGTCCCAGACGCGGATCCACGGGGAAACCGAACTGGAGTTTCTTCTTCGCCTTTCCCTGCACGTAAGCAGATGCCAATTAACATGAATACGGAAGGGTCGTGTGAGAAATCAATGAAGCCATGGACTGATGCAAAAAAACTTATGTAGAAATATATTAAGGTACTTATTAAACTCGTTTATTGAAAATGAAATTTACCGGCCGAATGTACCGTTGGAGCGTGGAAGGGCATCCTTCGTGGACGCATGGTGTCACCCAAACCCGCGGTCAATTCGGTATAGTATCCGGCCGATGTCCCTGGCGGCGCCTCAACATCGACCACCTCAGTCGGGCGCATCAATCCGGCAAACGCCGGCCCTCCACCTGCGACTGTCCGCGGACCCTCCACGTTACGAGCCTCCAAAAACCTCTTCTGCAGTGGGGTGCTCGCAACAAAATCCGTGTCAGCCGACGGCTCCGGATCGTCATCCTCATTCAGCAGTATCGTGTCCGGGCATTGCTCCATCCCCGTCGAGCGGGGGGGCAAAGTCATCACAACCGTCCTTCCTGACGACGGTACGGGATCGTCATCCAGAACCAAAGAAACCGAGGCGAGGGCGGGGGTCCCCTCAACCGGCGGTCCCCATGAATCCTGACGAGGCCTCATTCCCATCTGTCGGACACGACCGCCTCCCGTAAATCGGGAACGCCCGCCGGCTCTACCAGTAACAGGCCGCGAGCCTGCTTCCTGCTGGCGATCCCCATCCTCATCACAGATACGCCCGCCGGCGTTACCAGTAACAGGCCGCGAGCCTCCTTCCTGCTGGCGATCCCCCTCCTCATCACAGATACGCCCGCCGGCGTTTCCAGTAACAGCCCGCGAGCCTCCTTCCTGCTGGCGATCCCCCTCCTCATCACAGATACGCCCGCCGGCGTTTCCAGTAACAGGCCGCGAGCCTCCCTCCCGCTGGCGATCCCCCTCCTCATCACAGATACGCCCGCCGGCGTTTCCAACGACAGGCCTCGAGTCTCCTTCCTGCTGGCGATCCCCCTCCTCATCACAGATACGCCCGCCGGCGTTTCCAGTAACAGGCCGCGAGCCTCCCTCCCGCTGGCGATCCCCCTCCTCATCACAGATACGCCCGCCGGCGTTTCCAACGACAGGCCTCGAGTCTCCTTCACCAGCACGCTGGCGCTTACCTCCCCCCCTGTTGTCTTCATCCCCCCCATTGTCTCATCACGCGAGCCTCCATCATCCCGACGGCGCTTTTTCCCTCCCCTTCCATCTCCTCCCCCGTCCCTCTCCCCCTCCCCCCTCCTCCCTTCTCCCCATCCCCATCCCCTTTCTCCCCCTCCGCCTGCCCCTCACCCACCCCGGGCGGGTGCCCCTCAGCAATATCCTCCTCCTCGTCCTCCTCGTCCTCCTCGTCCTCCTCGTCCTCCTCGTCCTCCTCATCCTCCTCCTTCTCATCCTCATTCTCATCCGCCTCCCCCACTTCCTCCTCCCCCTCTTCCCCCTTCTCCGAATCATCACCCTCATCAGACGAAGAATCGTCGTCCTTAAAGTAGGCGAGGTCTTCCCACCCATCTTCAACAAGCCAATATTTGATAAGGCGGACCAGGCGCTTCCACCGGCGGATATGGGCGGGCTCCCCGAACACCAGCAGAACTCTGCAGGGTCCCCTAAAAAGGGCGTTGGTCATCTTGTCAACCACATCCCACACGACCGGGTTCAAATGCGAGGAGGGTTTGGGAATGTGGCGCTCCTCCGGAATGCAGTCTGGGTCCCACTTGCGCAGGTTCCTCCACTTCTCGTTGCTGTCAGCTGCCAGGTCCAGCACAGCAAACGCCTGGTCCTTCAGCGACCGAGGAATTTTGTCAGACCCCGTGCACAACTCGTCCACCACCTTCGTCACAACCAGATCCTTTCTTTTTTCGTTTTCCTTCCATGTCATTGTCCTGTATGCGATCCAGTCGGATCCCATCCTCACCCCCTTCCAATCGCTGTAGGCTTCCAACCTGTCCCGCCACCCCTTCTTGGCCTTGGTAGTCCCCTTGCCCTCCTCCGCCTCCTCGACCTCCTTCTCCGCCGCCGCCTCCTGGCACACCCAGCAGATGTTTGGTCTTCACACCCAAATCGTCATACAAATGACGGGGGTGGGAAGCGAGCAGCCCTCTCGGGAACTTCCAGTCCTTCTGGTCGACCACTTTCCTTTTAGCCGGCGGAAGGTCCCTCAGCGTGAGAATGATCGCCCTCGTGGCCGTGACGACCACCCGCCAAAAGTCTCTGGTCAGGCGGCACTCGGCGATGAACTTGTCGAGGTCCGTGGCGGTCGGTGCCCTTCAGCTTCACGCCAAACACGTGCTCCCTCACCAATACGGGGTCGAAAGTCCCGTTTAGTTGTTTGCAAGCGCCATCAGCGGGGGTTCTCCAGGAACTTGATGTGGGCGAATTGCTTTGCCGCCTCTATCAAATTCTTGGCGACTTCCATTATTTTTATCAGGTTGCTGGGAGGGGCCTCACAGGACATGATCGGCGCTTGGATCAGGCTGTCGAAGTACTGGAAACTCGCAAGTTCCCGATGCGCGGTGAAAATGGACAGTTCGTGCGCCTTGTCTTTAGGGCGCGCGTCAAGGAAGTCTTGCCGAGCCGCGATATCCTGTGCGATCGCCGGCTTGCCGTCGACAACGGGCTTCAAAGGGTCCTCACACCAGAACAGCCAGCGCTGCATGAAGTTCTTCTGGTCCGGCCCCCACTTGTCCGTCTCTTCAGCCCCCCTGCCTTGTCGCCTGCGCCGTCCCCTTCGGCCTTGGCTTGCTCTCCTTTCTGCCAAAAGGGCTTCACAATCGCCCAGATCTTGCCGTACAGAGGAGTTGGGATAGACACGCCCTTCCCTCTCTTGACGGGTCCATATGCCTGGTAGGCCCGGTGCACATCCCCCAGCGCTGAGCCCCACGTTGCCTTGGCTTGGGCTGTGTCCTCGGCGTTCATGGCGTTCCCGAGCTGCCTGACAACTTCGATCATCTTGCCGACTTGTTCGGAAACCTGCATCGCCGTAGGGCAACAACGCGCAGAGACACATCGATAGTCCTCCCAAATAAGCACAACTCAACTGAGAACAAGAATACGACTGACAGAAACGCCGGCGGTCGCATCTTGACCAAAATATGGCATACTAAGGTGGAACATGAAAACCCCTTATAGAAACGCCGGCGGTCGCATCTTGACCGAACTAATGGCATACTGAAATTAACACAAGAAAACCACTTATAGAAACGCCGGCGGTCGCAACTGGCTTACCTTCTCTTCACGGATCTGCCACCAGGTCGGCAGGATGGTCTCACCCTTGAGCATCTGCACGTCCACCCCCCCGAATTCGTCCAATCATTGCCCACTCCTCCAGCTTCTCCGCGGCCACGGTCTTCGTGACTCCTGCTCCTTCCCTCCCCGCGCAACGACCCTTAGCTTTTCCGCCTTCATGAAACCATTCAGCATTGCCTGTACCACACAGATCTTTGGTCCACCGTCATATTTGGGGCGACCAGTTCGAATTTCACCGATTTGATGAGTGTGGTAAAGTGGTTCCCGTCCAGCACGAGAAAGCCGCAAATGGCTGGCGGCAACGGTGGCTTCTTCTCGAGTGGAGCCATCTCCCAGGCGGACTTGCACAAACTGTCCAAAAGCGCGGCCTTTCTCACGTCCACGGGCTTAAGATCGTCCAGCAATCGGCCCGTCCTGTCAGAACCGGTGGAAGCAGCTTCGGCCATCCCTTGGCCGAGCTCGTTCGCAGGTAGATATCAATCTCTTTGTCAGTCATTGCGCGAGCGTAGCCAGCCTTCATTGTCCGTCCCCCCCATCTCCCCGAAGAGTTGCGCGAGCTGACGCTGGGTGTTCCTTTTTCATCCAGTCATGAAAAGTGTTGGGGCACCGGTCAGCCAAAAACTGGAACGAGTACCGCCACACAGGAATCACCAGCTTGTCGTGGCCGTAGTCGGACTCCGAGTTTGCAAAAATGGTGGCGTTCTGCTCGGCTCTCGACAGATGCAAGTCTCGTGCGAGGAGCTTCTGAGGCCCAACGAACAGGTTCCTTGTCCACACCCGATTTCGATGCACCAAGGCTTTGGACATCTCATCGAGGTCCCGAGGCTGAACGGCAAGCTCCTGCCGCAACCGTTTGCCCTTCGCGATCTCATCGTTCACATCCAGGATGTCATCATCATCCTGCGACACCGGGGACTTCTCCCATTTCTCAAGCAGAGACACGGGAGCATCCGCAACCTCCACCTCCTTTCCTTTCCCCTTTCCCTTCAGCGCCTTCCCCTTGTAGGTCGCAAGTGCTTCGGAGAGTCCCTTCTGGTGTTCGTCGACGGCAGCAGTCCACGTACTATCTATTTTCATGTTCTCGCGGCGCGGGTGCTGGTCGAGCCTGATTGAGTACATGATGGCCGCGTGGGTCGCCCTCTCGGCCTGCACGTACTGCAGTGATGCGAAAAAATCAGGAAAGCATAACCAAAAGGAATAAAGTAAATGTCGATTGAGAAACGCCGGCCGTCGCAACCTACATGAAACCTGAACCTCAACATCAAAGCCCCCCTCACAACAGAGGTACACTTACCTCGTTCCCCTTAACAATGATAGAAAAAATCAGGAAAGCATAACCGAAAGGAATAAAGTAATGTCACACTTGAGAAACGCCGGCCGTCGCAACCTAGATGAAACCTAAACCTCAAGATCAAGCCCCCTCACAACAGAGGTACACTTGGCTCATTTCCCTCAACGATGCGAAATCAGGAAAGGAAGTAAGTGTTAGTCAAAAGGAAGTAAGTGTCACACTTAAGAAACGCCGGCCGTCGCAACCTACATGAAACGTGGACCTCAAGAACAAAGCCCCCCTCACAACAGAGGTAGACTTACCTCATTCCCCTCAACCGCTGCTGCTTCAGCCGCTTTCTTCGACCCCTTCGCGATCTTCGGAGACTTGTCCCGGCGGGCATCGTGTTCCTTCAACATCTTGATCAGAGTCTTGGCGTCCTTCTCCGTCACCGTCAACAGTTTACACTTCCTCTCCTTCCCTTTGCCCTCGAACAGGTTCTCCTGCATCCACTTTATCAAGGCCTTGGCGCTCGGGATCTCCTCAGGCTGTGTGGCTCCATCGGGCGCGCACGCATTCTTCACGATCAACTCAGCGACTTGATGGAGAGTCATCATCTGGTTCCGTACCTCAGGTGGGGCTGTTTCCGTTCTCACCTCGGCCACAACCCGCTTTGCCAACGTCCTCAGTTTATAAGCATCCGCTTGCTCCTTAAAGCGTGTCATTTTCGCAGTATCGCCGTCGCTTCCACCCGCGCCTCTGACACAGGCTCACCGACAGCGATAGCCCCCTCTCCCTGGAGATTTGCCCCACCCTGACGACCGGCTTCCTGCAAGAACATTATCAACGGAAGATTTTTAATGTAAGAAAAGTGTAGAGAAACGCCGGCCGTCGTAACTCTGTCAATTGAGGACGAACCTAAACTTTCAATTTGTAAGTCAACGGTAACTTACCCTTCCCCCCTCTGCAGTGGAACCACCGTAAGATCCACTTCCCCTCCTCTCACCGCCCTCTTGCTGCTCGAACGGACTTCCCTGTAAAAATAGCAAACGCGATTGTCCATTCACAAGAAAAAAATTACTACAAAAATAAACAAGGATATACGCACGCAAACCATTTCATACAAGTAAACCGGAGAGGAATCTGACGCACTCATGTACCTGGGTGCTTCCCGCCATTGAGCGGGCTTCTCTTGCACCCACATCCTCTTGCCGGCCCTGCGAACATTTCAACGGAAAGTAAAAATCCGCTTAGTTGTCGGAAATGACATGTCTGGCGAATATTGCAAAAAAATGCTTATTGTATTTCACGACATCAATTAAATGGGCGGAGACTTACGAAGATCGGCCCGCCACCTTCCAAATTGCCAGCGTCATTCGAAAACATCGTCTTCCCCTCCATCGACCCCCTTCCCCCTTCCCCTTGGCCGCGGCGGGGGCATATCGCCCGTCGCGACCGGCTTGGAAGTCGCGGGGGGATCCCTTGCGGTTGAGGGCACTGCGGCCGACTCGTGCACACTCTCCCCCTCTTTTGGGCTACTGCGGCAGGCGCGGCATGGGAGGGCGCGGCGGCTACTGTCTCTGGCGCATTCTGAGCCAACCGACGCAACCTTAGCTCCTGCTGGAGCAGGGTTTCGAAACGAGGCATGAATGTGTTTTGGAGAGATAAGGCACCTTGGCGACTTCAGGTTTGTCATTAAGGATGTCTTGGTACAGCGCGAATTGCTGTTCACGAGTGCCATTCGCGAGTCGCTCAAACCGCTCAATCTGAACCGCTTAACCGGATCGTCCACCATCTCAGACCACCGTGGTACTCATCCTTCCCAGTGACCGCGGCAAAGCTGACACCAGATTCCACCATTGGGGGCGGCGTGCCCCCTTGCACGCTTGTGAGGAGGCTGTTGTGAGGAGGCGCCTTGGGCCTGAACTGGTTGCCCTTCAGACCCTTCCCCCTAGGGGGAGAGTCGCCGACCACCTGCGATGTAGGGCCGCCCTTTTCCATCTGCAACAACAAAACAAAAAAATTGGAAAAATCATACGAGTCAGCAGGAAGATGCGCCCCACGTCGCAACTCAATACAAAAAATGCATCATTATGTCAAGGTACAAACAACGTTATAATTCAGAATGAACAGAGATTCATAACAAGAGAACGACGCACTAAAAGATGCGACCGCCGTCGCAACTTTCGTCAATTCACTCTCTATACAAACAACTCTATGTCCCTCATAAAGAATCATTTGGCAAGGAAATGCAAAAAAATTCGGTTACCAACTCCGTCGACCCATAAGTGGTTCGCGAATGGGAAATCGCTGCTGATTTTCGGTCGGCCCTTCATGGTATTTTCGAAATCTCGAGGCAAGGTTGCGCGGAAGAGGGCCCTCCTTAATCATGCGTGCGATCGGACTGGCCATGGAAAGGGATAGCTGGTTCCTGGACTGCCTTGCACGGTCAACCATCTTGAAACTTCCCCTAAGAAGGAAATCAGACGTCAGACGGTTGAATATGCGAACGTCAAGATTTGACCAACCCATCATCCATTCAACCACCTTCTCCGCGGCATCATGGAAGACCTGGCTCTCATCCTCCATTCCTCCAGACCCAAACACACAATCGGCCGTGTTGTCGTCGTGCCTCCTAAGGCGAATGTTCACGTCCTCTTTGTCATCATCCATTTCCGACAGCCGAATTACAGCCCTTTTGGCTCCGTCCACTCCATCCTCAAGAAGGACGTCCATCTGCGCCCCTCCCACACAATTGTTGTCAACGTATTGTTGCAGATGACGGGAAATCATGTCCTTTCCGAAAGCTACGATGTGTTCCCCACACAGACCCATGTCGGTAATTGACAGCTTTTTACATTTCCTATCCCGGCACTTCTTTTCGGGATCCTTCTCAAAAATCCGGAAAACAGCGTCCTGATATGGACGTCCCCTTATGTCGACCGTCAGACTGGACATCTGCGAAACCAGAACATACCGGCCGCGAGTAGTTTATATTATTAAAAAAAACTGGCATTTATTAAGTCATCTTCATCTATTTATGCGAGCTAAAATTTGAAGAAAATGCAACAAAGAAACGCCCTGGGGCGCAACTTCCTCAACAACCACTTTCTACGTACAAACGAATGGCAATCACATCGACTACGATTGTCACTACATACGAATGTCCAGACAATATAATGTGTATGTAGAGGGGGGCATTCAAACCAGAGAAACGCCGGCGGGCGCAACTCATCATAACCGGCCCCGGAAAATAAAATCAAAAAACGATTTGAAATTTTTTATTGTACTTGTTTATTAATAGGTTTAAATTTGGCACAAAGAAGGCGCAACTTGTACAGCAACATTGGCGATAGATATCTATTCAATATGCGATTGATGTCTGAAACCTTCCAGACTTTCACTGTCGGTACGACCGACTCGGACGAGGAGTGGAATCGGAAGCGAGCCAGTAATCCTCAACTATTTTTTTGATGTACAATGGAAGACTCCTTCCATTTTCGTCGAACTGTGTCGGTCCTTTGCCTTTTGGGCGAACTCTCCTCAACCTCCACCATTTCCTGCGCGAAGGAATAAAATGATACGTTTTAAATAAACATTAATTTATTAAAAAAATATTATATAAACAAGTTGTTATTCCTCGGAATAGTTTTTTTTTATCCATTCCACAAACGCGTTTGTCACAAAGACCTTCCATGCTTTCTCAAGAACTTGTCCCCCCGATGTTTTCGAGTAATCAAACTCGTCATCCGAAGAAACCAACTCCGGCACATCCTCCGAGAGGGTCTCTACGTTGTCATCGGCTTTCCTTTTACGCTTGTGGTTTCCGAGGCATTTTTTTGGTTCTTCTTCTGACATTCGTTCTGCAACAAACGAGTCATTTCGAGGGGGGTGTGGTTTAACGGGTGTAGATTCATGGCGGGCGTAACACATACAATTCAATGTTGTCAAAATCATTTGTATTGTTTGTTTCGAAACGTATTAAAATATATTACATGATACCGTGGAGCCTCTTTCCAAAAGATGCCCTCCTAACACCTGTGGCGATACTGACTGCATCTTTCAGCTCGTCAACCCACCCTCCTGGCCTTAAGAAGTCGATCTCCCTGTAGGACCAAGCACCCGCATTCAAAACAAGGGCCTCTGCCGCACTCTCTGCTACACTACTTGGATCCCGGCCCCCCACACACATTCTTTTGTCGTGTATATGAATTCGATCCCGAGAGGCTTGATGGCGAAGAAAACCGACGCATCATTCTCATACAAAACATCTGCCATTTCTGGCATGCTATCCGCGACACTATCTGTTGTCTCCACACAAACCGTCATGCCGGCCTTCCTCATCTCAAGGACCATGACAAGCTTAGAGCCCCCCTCGTTTTTCGCCTTTCTTGCAATCTTTTTTAAGCCAGTGTCAAACACTGCCTGAATGTCTGAAACAATCTTCAGGTGATCCACACAAAAAGGGTGAAACTTGTCAACGGCTTTCTTTTGGCAATCGGTGTTTCCGCGGCAAATATTCTGAAGTTCTTCATCCATTTGTTCTGCAACAAACGAGTCATTTCGAGGGGGGGGTGGTTTAACGGGTGTATATAGTAATTTGTTTTAGGTGAACGTTTATCATTCTATAAGAAAAGTGAATGGACGTTGGTACAACCTTCATTAGATATTTTAAAGCGAACGAGACGGAAAGAGAAACGACGGCGGGCGTAACCATCTCGGGATACATTGATATCACAAGAAGACATTGGACCGTAACGCGAAACAACACTCACGAAATATTCTTCGACATCGAAAATAAAAAAGAAACGACGGCGGGCGTAACTATCATGGGATACATTGATATCACAAGGGACAATGGACCTGACTAGAATGCAACTACACGACAAATACTTAGACATCGAAGATGCAAAAGAAACGACGGCGGGCGTAACTATTCTGGAAAGATTTAGCTTACAAGAAGACAAGTTACCTGATGGGAGGGCATCTTTCACGAGATATATTTCGAATCGAAGGCAAAAGAAACGACGGCGGGCGTAACTAGCACAACCAATGTTGGTCATGTGCTCTTCCAGTAAGAGAAGAAACGACGGCGGGCGTAACTATCACACGGTCAAAGAAGAGTGACGTTGGCAGAATTATGGTGTTTGTAAAAGGGAGGGGGGGGTGGAGGGGGGGGGGGTAAGAGGGAGAGAGAGAGAGGGAGAGAGAGAGAGAGAGAGGAGAGAGAGAGGAGAGAGGGAGAGAGAGAGAGAGAGAGAGAGAGAGAGAGAGAGAGAGAGAGAGAGAGAGAGAGAGAGAGAGAGAGAGAGAGATATAGAGAGAGAGAGAGAGAGAGAAGAGAGAGAGAGAGAGAGAGAGAGAGAGAGAAGAGAGAGAGAGAGAGAGAGAGAGAGAGAGAGAGAGAGAGAGAGAGAGAGAGAGAGAGGAGAGGGAGGGAGGGAGGGAGGGAGGGAGGGAGGGAGGGAGGGAGGGAGGGAGGGAGGAGGGAGGGAGGGAGGGAGGAGGAGAGGAGAGGAGGGGGGAGAGGGAGAGGGAGAGGGAGGGAGAGGGAGAGGGAGAGGGAAGGGAGAGGGAGAGGGAGAGGGGAGGGAGAGGAGGGAGGGGAGAGGGAGAGGGAGAGGGAGAGGAGAGGGAGAGGAGAGGGAGAGAGAGGAGAGAGAGGGGAGGGAGAGAGAGAGAGAGGGAGAGAGAGAGAGAGAGAGAGAGAGAGAGAGAGAGAGAGAGGGAGAGAGAGAGAGAGAGAGAGAGAGAGAGAGAGAGAGGGAGAGGGAGAGAGAGAGAGAGAGAGAGAGAGAGGAGGAGAGGGAGAGAGAGAGAGAGGAGAGAGAGAGAGAGAGAGAGAGAGGGAGAGGGAGAGAGGAGAGAGGAGAGAGGAGAGAGAGGAGGGAGAGGGAGAGGGAGAGGGAGAGGGAGAGGGAGGGGAGAGGGAGAGGGAGAGGAGAGGGAGAGGGAGAGGGAGAGGGAGAGGGAGAGGGAGAGGGAGGGAGAGGGGAGAGGGAGAGGGGAGGGAGAGGAGGAGAGGGAGAGGGAGAGGGAGAGGGAGAGGGGAGAGGGAGGAGGAGAGAGGGAGAGGGAGGAGGAGGGAGGGAGAGGGAGAGGGGGAGAGGGAGAGGGAGAGGGAGAGGGAGAGGGAGGAGGAGAGGGAGAGGGAGAGGGAGAGGAGAGGGGAGAGGGAGAGGGAGAGGGAGAGGGGGGAGGAGGGAGAGGAGAGGGGAGAGGAGAGGGAGAGGGAGAGGGAGAGGGAA
>RPFO01000392.1:2687559-2759038 GCA_009746045.1 Mesostigma viride | reverse complement strand
CAACGTCGGATCGACGATGAACAGCATGAGGATTTTATCAAAAAGGAGGAAGCGCGAAATGCGAAGATTTGAGGGACAGGAAGAGGTCGACGTGGACAACTTGCCCGCGAACGACGTCCCGAGACAAGGACTGAAGCGACTGACGCGATTGTCGGACCGGCCCGCGTTCGTCCCGACGAAACGCGTCGTGGACAACCCCGACGAGCCGAAGAAGGGGGCGGCGGCGTCCTCCGTCGCCCCTCCGTCGTCCCAGCCGCGACCTCCTCCGTCGACCTCCGCCGTGTCCGCCGACGCGCCGACTTCGCTCCCGCCGGATTGGCCCGTGTCAGCCCCGTTGGACGCGACCCAGGTGTACGTGCGCGATTACTTCGAGGGACACAAGTCGTCCAAACCGCCGAGGACCCAATCGTTGCTGAACCGGGGGTGCAACCAGAATCCCGCGGATCCCGAGAACCGGTACATGGCGGCCAGCAGGCCGTGGTCAACACGCACTTGCGAGCCTTGGCGGCGCGACCGACCGACCAGCGCGGCTTTTCTGGCGTGGCACTCCACGGGGTCGGGCAAGACGTGCACGGCCATGGCGGCCATAGACGCGTTTTGGGACACGAACAAGCGCATCTTGCTCGTCACGAGTCTCGAGAACGCGAGAGGCAAACTGCCGGAATACGTCCATTGCGCCCGTCTGTTCCCTCGATTCAGGAACGACACGCCCAACCAGATCATCGACAAGTTGAGAAAACGGATCTTCCAACACGACCTCATCACCTTCCCCCGTCTCGCTCACATGCTCGGACTGGAAGGGATCCACGCGAACAAGGACGCGAACAAGAACCTCCTCAGCAACGCCCTGCTGGTCATGGACGAGGTCCACAACCTCTACCGGCCTTCCATCCCCTCTCTTCTCAAGGAACACCAGGCGCTCCTCCGGTTCCTGTTGAACAACACGAGGAAGGAGACAGAGAACCTTTTCATGGTCATCCTCACGGCCACGTTGGGCGAGGACGAGAAGGAGATATTGAATCTCCTCAACATGATTCGGAGGAAGGGCACCGCGCCTTTGACGGCGGAGTCCCCTCCCTCCGCGTTCACCGGACTGCTGTCCTTCGTCGATTACGCGGGAGACACGTCGACGTACCCGAAGATCGTGAAGGACATCGACCACGTGGTCAGGATGAGCCCGGACCAGGCCATGCTCGTGAGGAATCGACTCGTGGCGAGCTCCAAGTCGAAGAGGAACGACCCCGCGCACCCGATGTATCTGGCCGAAGCGCGACGAGCGGCGAACACGGTCCCGTTCAAGGATGTCGACAAAGCACACCTGTTGGAGGAGTTGCCGCGACTGTCCCCGAAGTTCAAGACTGTCCGAGATCGTGACCAGCTCGCCGAACGAGAAACACTACGTCTACACGTTCTTCAACGTGGGCGGCATCAAGGAACTGTCGCGAGTGTTTGACGCGTTAGGGTATAACAGACTGGGTAGTAGCAAGCCGGAGAAACCGGGGAAGAGGTACGCTTTGTTGGGAGTGGAAGACGACGAGCCGGCTCTAAAAATGCAGCACGTGCGGGACGTCTTCAACGAGAAGAGCAACGCCAAAGGGGAGTTCTTGCACGTGATCCTGGCTCGGAGGAAATTCAACGAGGGACTCGACCTCAAGGGCGTGCGACACGTGCACATCGTCGAGCCGTTGCTGTCGAAGAACGCCGAAAAGCAGACGATCGCTCGGGCGGTGCGCTACTGCTCTCACTCGTTCTTGTCCAAGGAGGCGTGGACAGTCACCGTTCACAGGTATCTGTCCGTGGGGACGAGACGTCCAAACTGAATTCCCTCACGACGGAACAGATCGAGAAGACCAAGGGCGTCATCGTGAAGCGCGTCAAGGAGATGATAGCCGAATCCGGAAACGGCACGGACTCCCGCATCCTCATGTTGGTGGCCAACAACGCGTTGGACCTGCTGGACTCGATCGCGCCTTCCGTCGACCGCCGCATCGCCAAGGAGGCCGCGGAAAGAGCGAGGAACGAGAGCATGGAGAAGTTGCTCACTTCTTTGCGCTCCGCCGCCGTCGACTGCCGCCTGTTCGCTTCGATGCACAACTCCGCGCCTTTCCGCGAGGCTTCCGGACGGTCCGAGATTTCTTGCGGGTAACCTCTTTTGACCCCCCGAGTGACCCTCTCTCGCCCCTTCTCTTATCCCCCCCCCTTGATCTGGGTCAAACCCGATCAAGTTGCCGTGATCATCCATGTCAAATCCAGCGAAAGGGTTATTTTGGCGCGGAGGCGGTCGAGGAAGATTGTGCATCATCATTTCTGGATCGGGTTAAGACCGTCAAGGGCATCCGCTACCCCGTCAGCATATTCTTGTTGATCGGCCGGGGTAAAACTGGCAAATATTTCTGCGAGTTCTCGAGGTCGATTTGTACCGGGTGGAGGAGAACCCGGATCTCGACGCCTCATCGCCACATCGAGTGGCACGTCTCCGAGTATGGTCTGTGCCAACTCATCCCTTAAAATCCCAGGTCGATATGCGGACAGTATTCCATTTGTGTAATAACCGTCAACTGGCGGACGACCGTGGTCCCCGTGTCGAACGAGTCGGAGTGCGTTGGGGTTATCGACACTACTCACGCTGCTTCTAGCGCTACTGATATTGCTATCGCTGCTCCAGACACTATCTCTGCTCAGACTGCTCCTGACACTGCCCCATGGACTGCTCCCACTCTGACTGCCAAAGAGCGCTTCCGCGTGGGCGTCCACTTCCCCGTCGACCTGCGTACCGTGCGACCGCACGGAGGGTCTAAGGGGCGGATTAGGTGGATCTACGGACACACCGCCCCACCCACCTCCTCCGACGATCCTGCCACCTCCGTCTCCATTAGCTCCATAAATCATCGGATAAGGGCCCTTCCCATTCGACACCCCCACTCGTACTGGGTGACAAACCCATCGGATGCCCTGTTCCGTCTTTTTTTCGCCGTTCTTTGGTTTCATAATCACCATAATACACACACAGATTTAACGTCTCTTCGCTCTGGTGCTCTTCCGACGAGCGCCCTTCCGACGATAACGCCTCTGTTCAGTGGCGTGCGGATCTACTGGCGGATCTCCTCCTCCTCCTCCTCCTGCTGCCGCTCCTCCTCCTGCCCCTCCTGCTGGTGCTCCTGCTGCTGCCGCTCCTGCTGCTGCTCCTGCTGCTGCTGGTGCTCCTGCTGCCGCTCCTGCTGCTGCTCCTGCTGCTGCCGCTCCTGTTGCCGCTCCTCCGCCCCCCCCGCGCCACCATGGGAAAGGCACTCCGACGGCATAAGGAACGTACCGGTTCACGACGATGGGGTCCGCGTAATAGGGCCGGCGGTAGGGATCGTACGAATACGAGGGGCGCGCGGGATAGGACGCGGCACGGGCGGCGCTCGCGCGCGGGTAGTACACGGACCGTCCGGCAGACGACCTGCCCCTCGCGGTCTTGCTGTGAACCGAGCAGTACTTGTTGGGAGTCCTCCGCTTACAGAATCTCCCGTTTTTCATCTGGTATTCGCATTGGTGAGTGGACATAACGTATACAAAGTCGCGTACAGAAAATTTTACCCCCCTCTGAAGAATTTGCCTATTCGACTGAAGAACCCAGTCGGTTGCGAAGGTGGAGGAGGTGGAGGGGGGGAGGCGGCGGAGGCGCCGCCGGTGCGTATTGAGGGGGGCGGCATACATGGACGGCATGAACCTATGAATGACCACCGGGTTCGGTCTAGGGGTCATGCCGTACTGCGGCATCATCGCGGGCATGTGACGAGGTATGCCGTATTGAGACATCGTAGGCATGCCCATGGAAGGAGGAAGGGCCATCCGACGACGAGCACCTTGATAACGTCTACCATTTGTCTTATTAGGACGAGAGGGACGGCGTGGAGCGTACATGCTCCATCCCCCGCCGCGCGGTCCCGTTCCTGACCTACGCGGTGCTCGCCTCGTAGCGCGCCGTCTCGGACGATAGCCGTAGTTATACATCTTTACAAATTATCACGATATAATTTATCAATATGAACTCCGCTCTCCAATCGTGCCCGTTGAAGATTCACCAATCCGGCTCCAAACGAACGCAAATCCTGGTCACGGGGACGAACGCGGAACGAGACACCGTTTTCGAGTTGTCCCAGCCGGTGAGAAACGTCCAATCCTGTCGTCTGGTATGGGCCCAGATCCCGCCGACCGCCAACGGGTCGGCGGCCGTCAGCGTCCACCTCGGACGGGACCCGCTGACGAAAGTGTTCACCGCCGTCCCCGCGTCCGGATCCACGATGAACGCGAACCACTTCCACGCAGGCAGGCCCCACTTCTTCGTGGTGCCCAACGGCGTCGAGATCTACACCCCTGCCAGGGAGATCGACGACGCCATCATCTTCACCCCCGAACTAAACGGAGTCACGTCCGTCCGCGTGGAGATCTTCGACCTTCCATCCGCCTCGAACGAGCTCCTCGACCTCGGGGGAAACAAATTCACTCTCCTGCTCGAGCTCGTCACCGCGCACGCTTGAGCCGACGGCGAGGCACGGGATGCGATCGACGACGTGTTTCATCCAACACCTATTCAACAACGGGCGATGGATTCTAGCCAACCACGCGACGAAAGCGGATACGAGGACGAGAATCGCGATCACGAGCATGGTCCCATAATAGACTCACGAATCTAGTTGCGCTTGTTGAGCGTGACCTTCCCCTTCATGAGAGCCTCGAACTGCATCCCCACGACTTCCGCGGGGTCGCCGTTTCCCTGAGGCTTCGGGGGGCGGGTCTGGGACGCCACGGGGCGATCGCGGTAGGTCCGCGACCTCATCATTTTGTACAACTCTTTCGTCGCCTCGTTCACCCTGTTGATCTCGTCCTCTTGGTCCTTCAGGATCGGGCTGATGATCACGGGGCCTGACGCGGGCGGCGCGGGTTTGGAAGGAGCGACGGCGGCCGGCTTGCTGCGGAAGAAATCCATAGTAACGCCTTCTTTACACATACTTCGGGAGATAAAAACTATCTATCCAAACTGCTAACGCCTACCATGTCAGGGAGGGGTTCTCGCCTCCGATCCTCTCGTTCCGCTCTCTTTCTCGCTGCAACTCCGGCAATAGGGTATGGACTTCGTATCGTCTAGCTTTATCGTCCTCGACTAGCGTCCACCCGTCTCCTCGCAACCACTCAGACCTTCGTGTCGGGAGCTGTTCTAGATGGCGTTCGAATTCTCGTCTGGTGAGATTCCTATCACACACGTGAATGAAATCCGATCCGGTCAAAAGCTTCAAGTGACGTTGGAAGTGAGGTCCGTGGTTGCCATAGTCGTGTTCTTTGATCGGCTTCCCTTCGTGGTCAACCAGCATCTTAGCATGAATCGCATGGACCATTTCGTGTGCCATTACTCTCAACACGAACTCCAACTGGGATTTCACCGGGACGTTTTCCATATGTAAAAAATTGTCGAAAGGGAGGTCGTTGTATAATTTCGATGTCAAGATCGTCTTGTTAAATGTAATCGCGTCCCCGTGTAAGGTGGTCTTAGCGACGTAATTATCATTTGGTGTCCCTTTTACTAAACGGAAATATGTCTCATCAATCGGAAACCCCCCGTCAAATACGTGTTTATTTACAACCTCCGCGATGGTCTTGATGTGCTTCTGGCCCAACATAAAATCCCCCTCTCTTACGACATCGTCGCGGCCTATCTTGAGACGTTTCTCGGCGTCTTTCACCGCTTTCTGGAATATATGGGAGAGATCCCCCAATGGCGGCAGCGCCCTCTCGTATCGTTGTGCGATATCGACACCGGGTCGACGATCGATATGAGCTCCGCGCTTTCGCACCTCATCTTCTAGACGTATCCTCCCGCTGCGAATCGCTTCCAAATACTCGGAGTACCGTTGGTCGCGTTCTTCGCTCCACTTGTCTTCCGGATAGTCGAGACTGTCTCTCTCGAAAAACTCGACAAACGGATTGGGCTTCTCCATCCTTTTCGTGGCGGGGTTGAACCATACCTCATTTTGTGGGTCTTCTCTTGACATCCAATGCCTCCAGTCGAACTCCTCCTGAAGCATGCGTGTCTGAGGACTATCAATGCGATTATTAAAGAACGCTCTCCTATTCAGCAGGTTATCTTTGAGTTTGCGCAGTTTCTCATCTATGTTAGCTATTCGTCCTCGTATCGAGATCCCATCGCGTCCTTTGGCATTCCGCGAATCGTCCAGAAGTTGTAGTCGCTCTTTATTCAATGTCTCGATTTCTTCTTTAAGTGGTCGGAGGTGTTTGTCTCTAATCCCTTCTAACCCGGCTACGACTGCTCTTTTGTCCAGCAATGGCTGAGCACTCAACCTGGCAATCTTGCGTACGACGTGCACCGGCAGTTTGTCCCACACGCCGTCGGGGAGCGGCGGATCGGGTTCACCGGCCTTCACTTTGTGTATCGTTCTTGGGTTTTTTTTAGCTTTCAGTTTCCGGCTTGCTGCCATATCGTGCAATATAGTACAATACACTACCATGATATCTTTCTGTCATCGTACAACGATTTGTTCGCGACTGACGACCACGTGTCCAATTCTAGTGGCTCCAACGGACCCGATATCGTATCGTCCATCTCTAGTTCTCGCATCCGTCTTCGTTGCCTCTCCGCGTCCCATTGCGGTTGCAACACCTCTCGATCGAATCTCACCGCGTCATCGTGAGACGCCATCCCGGCTCGTTCGATCTGTCTCGGCACGGGTTTGCCCCTCCTCGCGAACTCTTCTTCTTCGACCTTCCCGACTCTGTCGAATTCGCCATTGTGCAAGTAATTCCCGCCGTACAGGAGTTGAGAGTATCGCTGGAAGTACTGCCCGTGTCCTCCGTGCGTCAACTCGTCTTGGATCTGGTCCTCCGTTAACGCCTTTACGAGCACGGCGTGGCTCATCTCGTGGGCGAGGATTCGCAACAAGTACTCGAGAGGGGACCGCACTGCCACGTTGTCGGTCACCAGAACGTGCTTGCCAGGGTCGAACCCATCGAACACTCTATTAAACGCGGCCTTGTTTAGGAATATACCCGTCCCTAGCGAACTCGTCCATCCGTATCGATATGGCTGACTAGGTTCGTCCTCGAACCCAAATCCGGTTTCTTCTATCGGAAAACCGTTTCCGAAAATGTACTTGTTCACGATCATCACGGCCTTATCCAGGTCCTCGTCCGTCATGACCAGTTCGCCGTCTTTCGTCACCGGACCGCCGAGCCGCTTTTCCAATTCTTTGGCGGCTTTCCGGAACAAGTGACGACTGTCGCCGGAGGACGGCAAGGCCGTTTCGAGTCGTCGCGCGAGATCCTTAGAGGGCCGCCGATCCACGTGGGCTCCTCTCTCTCGCGGCATATCTTTGAGCAGCACCCTGCCGCTGTCCACGTCTTCTAAGAATTTTGCATACATTCGATCCACTTCGGCGCGCTTTTCGGGACCTTCGTAATCCGTGCCGGACACGTGTCGTTCGTAAAACTCCACGCGCGGGTCTGGGGCTTCCCAACGCCCCGTCCGCGGGTTGAACCAGGTGGACCCGTTAGAAGGCTCTTCGCTGGCAGCCATCCACCGTCTCCAGTCGAAATTCTCTTGGGTCACGCGCCCCTTGTCCAGGTTGTAATCGCGTGTACGGCTGTGTAATTTAATCCACGCGTCGTGGGCCGTCTGACTTTCTTTGCGCAGAACATCTAACCGGTTTTCGGTCTCCGCGTCCGGCGATGCCGCGTGTTGTTGTCTGGCTTCCACGACTCGCCGGCTCGCTTCCTTCCGGTCCCGATCGGCTTCGGATGTTCTAGCTTTTAAGTCGGCCATGCGACCTTCGAGTCCGGCAAAAATGGCTCTTTTGTCGAAGAACGGATTCGCGGCCTCTTTCGCTATCCGTCTAACGATGTCTGTCGGAAGGCTTTCGGGCGACGCGTATCCGGCTCTGAGCGTGTGCTTTGCTTTCTGTCTGCCGGTTTTCGTATTTTTTAGATGCATGTATGATTGCACAAATTATGTTATGATAAAATAACCATGTACAGGGACCTGCGTCTCATATTCATGGAAGACTACCAAAACCCGCACGACCCATCGGTCATAACGCCCGAACAAAGGCGACTTCTTCTGCAAACGTTCCAAACGAGTTTGGGCGTTTCGTCGACCACGGCCCACCTCCTGTTGTCGCACGTGGAAGATCGACTCATGAACAGAGAGGTGCCCATCACCACGCCGGAACTCAAGGCGGCGTACGTGGACGAACTGGTCAAGGTGCTACGGCGCCTTCCGTGAGTGCGTTCAACGCGGGCACTTTTTTTCCAAGCTGATATATATAACTCAGCAGTCGGACTCCTCGCACCTATCCTCGGACTCCTCCCCGCCCGGTCCGAGGACCCCGCTGACATCGACCCCCTCCGCCACCCGGATGCCCTCCACCCACGTGGTGTTGATCTTCTTGCCGCCGCCCCCGTCTCTCCTCTTTCGCCCCGTGCAGGTGAGCCCCCACTTGGTCGCCAGCTCCCGCAGACGCTCGTGGGTCAACGTCTTCTTCCCCTTCAAGAATCGGTCGCAGAACAGGTGGAGCAGCACCGACGTCGGCACGGCGCCCGAGGGGTCTTCCAACACGAGACGGCCGTTCATGAACAAGTCGAACAACTCCATCATGCTCGAATCGTCCTCCCTCTTCTTCTTCCCTGTCGATGTCATGTCCTCGTCGTCCGACCACCCGCACTCCGCGCGGAAAAAGTCGCCCTTCTTGCCCCGCTTCAATTTCTCCTGGTTGTGGTCGTACAGGTAATCCGAGATCATGTTGCGGTACATGCGAATCCATGTGTACATGTCCGGGTGCAGCTTCTTCTTCTGGTGCTTCAGCGCCTTCAAGTACTCGTGGATCGAATGGAGCATGTAAGGCTCCATATGCGGCCAGGCGAGATCTCGCCATCTCCACAACGACCCGTCGTTCAAGTCGGGAATACGCACCTTGTCCCCCGCCAACTCCCGCAAGTACGCCGACACGTCCATAGGTATGTTTGCCCCCGTCGGGAACTGCAACGTAGCTATCGAGGGAGGGATGGGCATCAGTTCCTTGTTCGCGATTTCGCCTCGTATGCCGGGATGCACCGCCAGAGAAGACACGGCGCCTCTCTCCCCGAAGTTGACGCCGATAGAGAACTCGGACAGCAGGGCTATCCAAAAACGCTTGTCTTTCTTGTCCACCTCGTATCTCGGTTGGCCTTTGTCCGCGCAAAATTCGGCGAACACGTCGAAAAAGTGCTTCGTGCTCACCGTGTTCTCGTAAGGAACCGTGACTCGTTCGGAAGATAGGAACTCGCACATGAGAGCGGCCAGGCGTTTCTCCTCCTCGTTCATCCCCCTACGCACCTCCTGTCGCACGATCTCCATATCCGCGGTTCGTGTCTGTCTACCTCTCCCACCCACTATGTTTTCTTTTATATAGACGATGCCCCTACTCTATCGTATCCAGTCGACCGTTTCGCATCTACATTCGCATGTACGGCGCGCCTATAGTGCAATGATAGGCCGAGGACGATCTTCGCCACGTAAGCGAGGGGGCACTCCGGCCACCGACTTCTGGCTTTCGTATTTCGGCGCGTGGATCACTCGGCCGTTGAACACGACGTAGGAATCGCCCGACGAAAAACTGGTAGGTTTGTCACTAGGCCTGGTACAACAAGATCCCATGCACACTTGTTATCATCATGTTTATCACTTTATTTTTATTTGGTTGGATGTTTGTTTATTTCGCAAATAGTTTATAATGCATCAGATAATTTACACCCTATGCGACAAACTTAAAGCCGTCGTCGTTAAAGCGACCCAGCACCCTGGCGGCTTTCGGGACGTGCTCATATGCGAGTTCCTGAAGAGGTGTTCGCTCGCCATCGTCCTCGAAGAAGGGGCGTTTGAAATCCGCGTCCATGACTAGATCCATCATGAACCCCGGCATGATGTTCTCCTTATCGCTCTCCGCGAACGTGATCATGGTGAACCGCTCGAGCACGTCGCTGAGGAGAGGCTCGATGATGGACGTGGCCGTGCCCGCCTTGATGATGGATATCAAGTGCGCCGAGAGGCAGAACATGACACCTCCGCGCGGTAAAAGTCCATGCACGTCTGCAGCAAGAAGCGAAGGTAGTCGCGCGCCTTCCTGCTCTTGCCTTGCGCGTGGAAGAAAATGTTCACCGCTTCTCCCGTCGTCACGAGAAGTCCCATGTCTTGTTTGACGTTGGAGGCGAAGTGCTTCGACTCCCACGTGTTGCCGGGGAGACACAACTGCTGGACGGCAGGCGGGTCGGGCGCCACGAATTGCTCCCCGAACGCGATGTTTCCGGTGCGAAACAGCGACTTCCAGTCTCGCCCGGACAAAGCGATCCCCTCGTACCCGAAAAGACCGCAAAATCCGAAGGAGCTCGCCATCTTTTCCAAATCCCTCAAAAATTGGCCCGAGTCGTTCGTCATCCACGCCGTACGCAGCGTCGTCACCAATTCGCCGGCTGCAAAAAGATCGAAGTTGCGGTCGGGAAAGGAGGAGCTCGTGGCGTTCAGCAAGACGTTGCCGACCTCTTTCACGACTTCGCTCTTCGCCGCGCTCCCCGTGAGGATGAGAGCCGCTTTGTGGATCGCCATCTCCAGCTCGGGGGTGAGCTTCAACATGTTGTTCGCTTTGTGAGAGTTTGGGTGGTGCGCGCGCGCTCGTGTTGGTGCCTCGTGCTCTGTGACTCTCCTCGTCTTTATGGTCTTCGGACCGAAAGAGATAAGGCGTCTGCCCCAATCAGAAGCGACCATCTGACTGGACCAGTGGACCTTCTAGAAGATCGGATTTGGACCAATCAGAAGCGAACTTTCTGACTGGACCAGTGGACCTTCTAGAAGGACCGGATTTTGACCAATCAGAAGCGAGCATCTGACTGGACCAGTGGACCTTCTAGAAGGACCGGATTTGGACCAATCAGAAGCGAGCATCTCACTGGACCATTGGACCTTCTAGAAGGATGGTGAAGGAGACTCCTTCATAAAAACCTCCCCTCCTTGTGAGAGCGCGCTTCCCACCACCGCTCTCGAGGGATGCGTGCGTCCAAATGAAAGTAGATTACCTACGCAGAAGTTGTAGGAAATGGAAGAACACGCCCACGCGATGCTGGGATACGGCGACGACGTCGACTTTGCGAAAAATCGCGTCCTGGCGTGGCTTGCAGATTCGGCCAAACACCTCGAGAAGGGAAGTCGAGGAAAAGTTGACTGCGCATTTGGCGGCCTCGAAAATCCAGCGATGGGTGCGTTCCTTGCGCCCTCTTCTCCGCGCGCGTCACGCCATTCGCAAGCGTCTTGCGCTGATTCCTCACAATCGCCAAGACCCGATCACGATGGAAGACCTCCCGCAAAAAGAGGCTGTCTTCAGATTTGTCTTGCCAAACCGGCAGGTGATCGGATTTCACTGCGTTCGTCTGTGCGAAACAGTCCTCTGTTCCGGAAATTTCGCGGACCCGATCACTCGCCACCCGTTCTCCGAGGGCGACATGTGGAGGTTGGACATGCAGGTCAGGAAGCTCGGATTCCAGCGAAAGTCCTGTCTCTACCTCATGCAGCATCCTGAGATCGTGAAGGAGATGAGAGACAAGGAATCGCTCGTCTGCGGCCTCGAGCGCATGACGGCCGACGCTGTCGATGATGATGGACCTCGCGGAGGGCTGTCGCGCGACCATCGACGTGTTGAGACTCATCGAGGGAGACTACTTCCCCCAATTCCACGTGCTGTTTCAATATCTCGTCAACCTGGACCCGCACGCCGCGCACTCGGGTCTCGAGAATTACAAGAGCATGATCGCCATGGCGGTGAGTCGAGCCGACCCGGACTTGCCCGCGTTCGACAAGGGGCAGAGAGAGCTCGTCCTCAACTACATCAAGACGCTGCTCGACACGCATCGCGTGCGAGGATACGGCGCACCACGGGGAATCCAACGTCCGGCTCCCGCCAACCCGCTGGAGTCGCTGATGCCCTTCATTAATAACGTGTACTAATGTATAGTAGTGCGTTCGAAATTGGCAATGAACGCGACCAGAAAGTGGACCTCCTGAGCATGGAGACGCCTCCAACTTGGACCTACGAGGAGTACAAGCGGTCCGGGTGGACGATAGAAGAGTTAGAACAGTTACCGGCCGAGAAGAGGCCAAAGGTGCAGACGGGCTATCTGCAGACGATCTGCATGGACACGGAGGCGCGTGGAGTAACTTACAACGTCTGGAGGAGAATCCCTCCCAAGGAGGAGTGGGACAACCTCCCCGGTCACATCATATTGGGACACCACGTAGTTTATCACGGTTGGGATGATTGAAAAGTATTATTTGTAAAAGTAAAAAACAGACTCATTATTCGTTCCGTCATTTATCAAACACGCCCACCGCGAGCATCCATAATGTTTATCACGCCCCACGCGTTTCTCACGCCCGGTCTCTGAGAATGCCAATCCCACTGCACTCTTTCGTTCAAGTGACGCTGCATAACGTCGTCGCGTCCGACACTTTGAGGACGCGTGTAGCCAGGCGGAGGGCCTGCGCGGATATCGTAATCGGCCGGGGTAAGTAACGGCCCTTGGCGAAATATGTCTTCCCTAGCAATCTGTTCATCGCTCGTTTGCCTGTTCAGACGATTCGACGCCAAACTGAAGTCCTGGAAGAATTTATCCGGGGCCGTCCGCAAGCGAGGGCCGTGGGCGCTGACCGCCTCGTCGATCTTGTTTCGCAAGTTCGCGAGCATCCTCGACGATTCTCGGTTCGGAGGACGGTCGTAGGGTTTCGCCCGTGGCACCCCCACCCGTTCTCTCGAATTCTCAAGAGCAATTTGTAACTGTTGTTTGTAAAATGGCAGATTTCTTTTGAAGCGTTGGTTTTGCTGTACGTTCGCCGCCGATAACGGATCTCTCACGACCGCGCGGGCGCTTTCGTTCGCATCTTGCTCCAATCTATCGGACGCGACGAGCTCTTCCAGGGCCGCGTTGCGAGCTTCCCTACTCACCGTGCTCCATATCAACGCGTCATCCGTGGGCGTGTACTTCGCGATAATGCCGAACAATTCCGAGGGAAACCCTCGCGATTCTGGTCCATCCGCCCTCACCCTATGTCTCCGTGTCGCCTTCTTCTTTGGACGCGCTGTCTTCTTTTTTATTCTAGCCATAACAGATATCTTATACGTTAGTTTATTTTGACGAAAAGAATGTCACGGCCTCTCGTAACATGGATCCCCGCGTGAACGATACGGATTCGGAGGCGGAAGATACCAACGCGGTGTACCACAACACGATCCGGTTCACGCCGGACGGGTACGTCTACGTGCTGGACATCATTTCCACCTGTCTGTATATGCGCGAGGACGGAATGGTGCCTCCCCGAGCACAGAGGCTGGCCAGGGGCGTGTACGAGAAGCTCAAAAAGGCGCACGGGTCCGTACACGGAGTCGGCCACTTGCCCCAGTGCTTCTCGTACTACCCCCCGGCAGGTGCTCGAGCTCTCTGCCTCCGGCGGCCACCGTCGAGGGTGCGAAACACGTCGTGTCGCTCTTGCCCGATCTGCCGCCGACGTTCCAGAGCAAGGTGTCCAAGTGCAAGGACTTCCCGTCCCTCATAAACACCGTCATGAACGTGAACGCCTACAAGAAGAGTCTCGCGGACCTCCAGCGGCCGCCGTCGCCCTCCAAGATCGTGGTGACCGAGGTGCAGCTCGACCCGCAACCCCCTTCCGAGGCTTGCATCCAGGAGGCGCTGGCCGCCGCGTTGGGAGCGGAGAGAGAGGTGGCGTGTCGCGGGGGGAAGATCGACCTGTTGTGCAGAGGCGTCCAGCTCCTCATAGAAGTTAAGGAACTGGCCAGTTGGACGCACGGCATCGGGCAACTGCACGCGTACGGGGAGGATTTCCCAACCTTCAAGAAACGCCTGCACCTGTTCCGGAAAGGGACATCCTATCCCATGGACAAGATCTTGTTCATCAAGGAGGTGTGCGTCAAGCAGGGGATCGAGTTGACGCTCGACAAGACCATCGCGGACATGTTTCAGATGAACACAAAGTCCTAGCCGTCACTGTGCATTTTTTTTAATGAAACGCTTGAGGGAGCAACACTTTTTTTTTTTGCTTACGACATAAAATAACGGACAAGGGTCAATAGAGACCGTTTACGATCGACCGTGAGCCATACGGCGGGTTACGTCATCGACCTATCGACGCAGACGTTCCTACCCGGCTCGCGGCGACTAAGGGGGCATCTGATCTACACCTACAAGGACATCTGATCTAGTGCTATCTAGTTAAGAGACTCGGAAATCACGTCCAGGGAAGTGTCGCCGATTGTGCCCATATCGTTACTATCCGTGATTGTGTTAGGAGCAGGATAGGACATGGCGCGACTGTGAGATCCAGAGCCGCGGGTCTTGACAAGCTGCAGACTCTCGTCGTTCCCGATGCGGAAACCGTAGGTCACGGTCTGCGGCTCGGCGTACATCTCCTTCCAACCGTACAACTGGGTGTTCGCTGACGTGATGGCAGCCGCCTTCATGCGAACGTCGTCGAACCACACCGCGTAACCCGCCTGGTTCTTGCCGGGTCCCAATGTTAGAGTCGGACTGGTGCCGACGTCGACGGACGCGCTAATGACAGCGACAGAGGAGCCGTTGAAGTAAAGAGTCGTATCGGTTCCGTTGCGCACCAGCGCTACGGTGAACGGCTCCGTGCCCATAAGCACCGTCGCGCTCTCCGTGGGAGTGGTACCGTCGGTGACGGTCAGGCGACCCCCGTTGGTCACGCTCACGGTGGTCGTCGCGCTCCCGCCGGCGTACGACAGCAGAACGAGACCGTTCGCGCTCGAGCTGGACAGATCCCCCTTGGGGGTCACCTTGCTGATGATCGTGAAGGTCCCGTGGGGCATCGTCGTGGCGCACGTCGCGCTCTGAGTGCCCGAGTCGTTGATCTTCAGCACGCCGCCAGAAACGGTCGCGCCGCCGTTCAGAGTGAACACCTTCGCGCCCACCTCGGCGCTGGCGCCGGCGGTGAACTCCCACCGCGTGTCGTCGGAACCGGAAGCCAGAGAGGACAGCAGGACGGTCGTCCCCGGGGCGCAACGGTCCGCCTCGGTGATCACGCGGGAGAACATCAGCTGACCGCCCTCGAAGTGCCAGTACGACCCCGTGTTGTCGCCCTTATCCTGCGAGGTCTCCCCCGAGCCCATGTGCCAGGTGAGCGCGCGACTGCCGTACCCCGCGTTGCCGGCCATGAACAGACCGCCCGCGTCCGACTTTGTGTTGTCCGTCGCGCCGTTGCCCAGGGTCACGGTCTTGTCCTCGACGCGGAGGTTGGTCTCGGTGGTGGTGACGCTGTTCACCGCCCCGTCCACCTGCAGCTCGCCCGTGATCTTCACCACGCCGCTCGTCGAGGTCAGCTCCAGGGCGCCCGCGGAAGTCGTGATCTTGCCGGAACCGCCCGCGGTGCTGGTCAGCACGACGTCCTTCTTCAGATCGACGGACACCATGGCGTCCAAAGACATCACGTTGTTCGCGGTCGACAGGGCGCTGTTGGTGAACGTGACATCCTCGACGTCGACGGTGCCGGCCGCGGAGGTCAGCGCAAGACTGCCGGACGAGGTGCTCACGGTGTTGTCGGTCACCTTCACGTTCTCGAGGAGGACGGACTTGGTGGCGCCGGCCGTCAACGAGAGGTCGACGTCCGACGAGACGGTGAGGGCCGCGTCTGTGAAGATCACGTCCTCCACCTGCACGGTGCCCGCGTCCGACGCAAGGGTCAGACCGCCCGCGGAGGTGCTGATCGCGTTGTCGGTCACCTTCACGTTCTCGACGAAGACGGACTTGGTGGCGCCGGCGGTCAGAGAGAGGTCGACGTCCGACGAGACGGTGAGGGCCGCGTCGGTGAAGATCACGTCCTCCACCTGCACGGTGCCCGCGTCCGACGCAAGGGTCAGACCGCCCGCGGAGGTGCTGATCGCGTTGTCGGTCACCTTCACGTTCTCGACGAAGACGGACTTGGTGGCGCCGGCGGTCAGAGAGAGGTCGACGTCCGACGAGACGGTGAGGGCCGCGTCTGTGAAGATCACGTCCTCCACCTGCACGGTCCCGGCGGTGGACGTCAGAGTCAGCGCGCCCGAAGTCGTGGAGACGGCCCCGTCGGTGAAGGAGACGTTCTCCACGTTCACGGTCCCGGAATCAGCGGTCAGGTCCAAAGCCCCGCTCGAGGTGCTCACAGTGGTGTCGGTCACCTTCACGCCCTCGACCAGCACGGACTTGGTAGCGCCGCCGGCCAGAACAAGGTCCACGTCGGTGGACGGCGCCATATGGTTATCCGTGAATACCACGTCCTCGACGCGCACGCTCTGCTGGCCCTGCAGAGACATCACGTTGTCCGAGGCAGTCATGGAACTGTCCTGGAACGTGATGTTCTCGATCGCCATGCTGCCGCTCAGACCGGCCATGCCGTTAATGCTCAGAGTGCCCGTCACCGAAGCGTCGCCGATTACGGTGAAGGCCTTGGACGCGTGAGGACCCAAACCCGAGTTCGGTTTGATCACGATGTTGTTCTGCGCCTGGATCAGCAGGTCCTTGATCGTCGCGCTCGTCGCCGAGTCGCCCATGATCTCGTTTGCGAACATGCGACGGAACTTCGACGCTCCCAGACTCTCGCACAAAATAGACGCCATGATAGCTATAGTTGTATACTCTGCTCATAGATATTTTTTTAGCCGGAAAACGAACCCTGTACGGGGAGACATGAGGGCTCGGACAGGTACACGAAGCTCCCCGCGCTGGTGATCGCGTGCATGATGGCGTGATTGACGTCGCTATCAGACCATCCGAACACCCAATAAGAGGCAATGGCGTATATAACGGAGACGTACATGAATAGCACCCGCCACGTCCATTCGATGCAATAAAACGAACTCCACACGTGATAAGCAACGACGTAATGAGCGAGTGTCATGTCGACGACTTTTGTCACTGGGTGGTATGTGGAGTGGTGAATTTCGGACATCACGACCACTGACGCCGTCCCGTACACAAAAGTGGGATAGTGGCTCACCACCAAAGCTTTAACGAACGGGAAAACATATAAAAGGGAACTAACATTTAACAACTTCATCGAGCATTATAAATACTCGACTTCAACAAAATATTGCCCTACCTACCGCGTTTAAAACGACATCTGGCTCTCCGTGATGACGGAGGCCGTGGCCGCCCCGATGGCGCCCATGCTGTTGCCGGACGTGATCGTGTTCGGCGCGGGGTTGGTGCCGACCCATCCGTTGCTGCCGCCCGACCCCCGCACCTTCACAAGCTGCAGGCCCTCGTTGTTGGAGATGCGGAAACCGTACGTCACCGTCTGGTTGGCCGCGTACATCTCCCGCCAACCGTACAGCATCGTGTTGGCCGCCGTGAGCGCCTGGCCGGACACGAAGCGCACGTCGTCGTACCACACGCTACCGACGTACCCGCCGTACAGCACCAGATTCGGGTTCGCGCCCAACGCGCCGTTGGCCGAGGAAGCCACCAGGGCGCCGTCCAGGTAGAACTTGACCTGCGACCCGCTCATGGTGATGCAGAGGGTGAAGGGCTCGGCGTGCACGGGGGTGTCCATGACGATGGCCGCGTTCACGCCGTCGGAGAAGGTCAGGAAGCCGCCGCTCGAGATCTGCACGGCAAGGTAGCCGTACTCGATCAGGTCGGTCAGGAGGGTCAGCGTGGACAGGTCGAACTGGGGCAGCACCTTGATGATCAGAGAGAACGTGCCCGTGACGTTGGGCGACACGGAGTCGAACTGGGAGCCGGACTCCTTGAGCACGCCGTCCGCGACGGCGCCGCTGCCGCTGAAGGTGGCGCTGCCGACCGTGCTGGCCTTAGACGAGGAGAACTCCCACCGCAGCGTATCGGAGCCGCTGGCCAGGGATGCCAGGTTGACGTTGGTGGCGGGCGCCTCGCGGTCGGCCGCCAGGATGGTGCGAGAGAGCAGCAGCTGGCCGCCCTCCACGTGCCAGTACGAGCCGGTGTAGTCGCCCTTGTCCTGCGAGGTCTCGCCGGCGCCCATGTGCCATGTGAGGGCGCGGCTGCCGAAGGAGGCGCTGCCGTCCACGAACAGACCCGAGTTCTCAGAAGCGGCGTTGGTCGAGGCCATGCCCTTGTTCAGCTTGAAGTAGTCGATGGTGTAGTTCTGGTTGGACGATAAATTAATGCTACCAAACATGATTGTGTCAGTTGCAGTCGAATCCCTCCAGAAGATGTCCGCGATGTTGAAAGTCGAGCTGGCGCCGTTGTTATAAGTCATCGTGGTATACGCCCCACCGTCCTTATTGTACGAAAGCGTCATGAGCCCGCTGGGCCTGTCAAGGCTGATCCTGAAGATGTAGGTGCCAGCCGCGTTCAAAAAACTGTGAGTGTCGGTAAAGTAGTTCGCTGTACTTGTCAGCCTCTGAATATTGAGCATTAGGCCTCCAGAATGGGTAAAAAACCTGACCCACGATTGCCCCCCTACAGTCTGTTCCAGGGCAAAGAACTGCATGTCACCTCCAGCGCTGGTAGTCAGAGCGCTGGCAATGGTGATAGGGAACTCGATGGAAACGCTTTCAGTGGTAAAATTCAAGACGGACGCCGGAATGCTGGTGTACGCGGAAGGATAGTAAAACGCCGCTCGAGAAGAATTGGCGGTGCTGATGTTCAGAGCCCCACCGCTGACAGACGCGCCGGAGAAAACGCTCAGGTTGATGTTGTATGCGGCAATCGCGTTGGCCGAGTTGGTGAACTGGAAGTCCATGATCGCGGCAGACCCGGGCTGGTAGCCCACCTTCACCGTCTTGTCCACGATCTCCAGGTTCCCGCTGGCGTTGGTGCTCTCGAGCACGCCCGCAACCTTCAGGTCCCCCCCCACCACCATGTTGCCGGTGCTGGTGATCGTGCTGGAGCCCGTCAAAGCCCCGGTGACGGCCACCGTGCCGCTCGTGCTGGTCAGCTCCAGATTGCCCGCCGAGGTCGTCACCTTGCCGCTGCCGCCCGCGGTGCTGGTCAGGGTCAGGTCCTTCGCCACCGTCACGGTGCTCGCCGACGCGGCACTGATGCTGGCGTTCGTCACCGTGATGCCGGCCACGTTCACCTGGTTGGTAGCCGCCCCCGCGGAGGTAAGCGAGAGCGTGCCGCTGCTGGTGGTGATGCCCGCCGTCTTCACCTTCACGCTGTCCATCACCACCGACCCGGTGCCGTTGGACGACAGGGTCAGGTCGGCGTTGGCCACGTTGTTGCTGATGCCCGAGGTCTTCACCTTCACGTTGTCCAGGAGCACGGAGCCGGTGCCGTTGCTGGCCATGGTCAGGTTTCCGTTGGCGGTGGAGGAGGACACGGAGGCGTCGGTGACGGTGACGCCACCCAACTGGAGCGCGGCGGCCGAAGACCCGGCAGAGCTGATCGCCAGGGTGCCGCTGGAGGTGGTGACCGCGTTGTCGGTGAACTTGACGCCCTCCACCAACACCGACTTGGTGGCACCGCCGGAGAGGGACAGGTCCACGTCGGAGGCCGGCGAGAGAGAGGCGGCGGAGGCGACCACGTCGGCCATGCGCACGGTCCCCGCAGTCGACGAAAGCGCGAGACCGCCGCTGGTAGTAGTGATCGAATTGCCGTCCACCGAGACGTTGTCCACGATCAGCGCGCCCTGCACGTCCGCCGTCCCCACGATCTTCATCTTCTTCACGGCGTCCGCCCCGAGACCCATGTTGGGCTTGATCACGATGCTGTCCCGCGCCTTCACGACGAGGTCCTTGATGTTCGCCTGGGAGTCCAGGTCTCCCGTCAGAGCGGTCGTGTACAGCTTTCCGAAACGAGCGATGTTGAGTTGGTCCAGAGACGTAGCCATTGTCTTTTGATTATACTTACAAATGAGAAAATATTTCACCCGCCGCGTGGTGCGTTATGATACGATGGTGTTCTCAGCAGAGAGTTAAAGCGTCTCCACTCCGCGGTCCTCAAGTTGTTGTCGGCTCTCACGAGATCGGGGTGACCGGCCGGAAGTTCGGATTGCGCCTCCCGCTGACGTCGCGACATTTCGGCGACCAGGGCGTTGTTCGCCGCCATGTTGTTGATTCGATTTGTGCTCCCGAAACTCGTCGCGTCGTCGGTGTTCAGGAAACTCGAGATGAGAGTCAACTCGTCCAACCCGAGGTCCGACATCTTCTTCTCTTGCCCGTCCTGACGCAATCCGTGACGCATATTGTACGCGTAATTCGCGTCGGTCAGCGATGGAAGGCCGCGAGAATTCAAGGGCGGCACCGGGTCGATCAGGCGATACGTGTCCCAATCGTCCACGAGGGGCGTGTTCGGCAGACGACGCATGGCAGTGGTCACCATCGCCCTCATCGAGGGGTCCACACCCGTCGATTGCATCCCCAGATTCGCCATCGTCTGCAGCTGCTGGTTCGCGGTGGGCGGCCGACCGTGCCGCACGTGGTTGTACACGCCGTACACCAACGGCCACACGCCCGAGGCCACCTTCACGGCCGGTTTGATCAGAGCCGGGTTGAACAGAGGAGCGTCCAGAGCCGGCGGGAGCAGATACGGGTCGATCAGAGACGTGTCATCGCCCCCCGCGCCGCGGTTGCACATTTCGTTGGCCTCGATCACAGAATTCACCGCCTGCGTGATGTTCGGCACGTGATGCGCCACCGCGCGAGACATACGAGACGCCGCCACCCCGCGCACCTTGTGACGCCGGCTCTTGCCCGCTCGACGCTTGACCGCGACCTTATGCTTGCACCCGCGCTTGGGAGGCATCGTTATATAATGCGTGTGTAATTTTTTATTCATTAGACGGCTTGCAACAGCAAAGATAGCGGGAGGTTTTCCACGAAGGATCGGAAAGCGGAAAAAACATGCCCTTGTGGATGGTCACTCTGAATCGATGACTCTTGCACACAAAGCGAACAAAATGCAGGTATGAGGGGGGCATTTTTGGAGAGGCGGCCCCCCTAAAGAGGTGAAGCTCCAGAGAGTATCCTGGGTACTCCATCTTGTAAGATGCAAGCTCGGACACCCCCTGTTCCCACTTGGTCCACTCTTTTACCACGATGACCCTGCGGTGCTTGTCATCCAGCAGGAACGAGCCTTTTACGCCCCCCCCATTGCCCACGATCGCCTCTCTCCTGCCATTGACCTCCTTCATGTACGACGACTGGGCGTTGTGCAGTTCTTCTAGTTCCAAGTCTTCCGTAGACATGTATACCAACAGTTGTACATATTTACCCACTGTCAAAGGATGGCCGCATGTCTCGCAACATCGCGGATAAGAGCCCCTTGTACCGGGGCGTGCGCTTGGCTTCCGTGAACCCGACGGCTTGTCGCAATCTCCTGTCCATGCTCTCGTACGGAAAACTGTAACCCGGGTCGAAGGGCGGACGCGTATTAGCGTCTCTCGATTTTGCGTCGTTACGCACGCGCAAGAAGTATTCCGTCTTCTTCGCGTCCCAAAGCGCGTAGAACTCGTCCTCGCTCATACCCGACCCGAGCAGCTCCCGGCGTCTGTTGGCGAGATCTTCCAGCTCTCTCAGCACCAGCTCGGACTTGTACGGAGTCCGGTCGTACCGTTGGTCCGCCGCGAGTCCGCTCCGGAGTCTGGCGCTCTCCAACCCCTTGCGAAGTTGGTGTTTGTAATACGGCAAGTTGGACGAGTACCGCATATTCTCGAGTCTGGTGGCTAGCTCGCGAGCCGTCGCATCCGCCCGCGCCTGGGTCAACTGGAACTTGTTTCTCCACAACGACCCCGGTCGCGCCGTCCAATTGGGATTGATAAGCCCGGCGCCGCCGTGTCTCGGCGCGGCCGTGGCCCTCGCGAATTCCCTGTCGACGAGCGACTTCGTTCGAAGGGCGTCCGCGTGGGCCTGTTGGGCGCGGGACGCGTCCTTGTCCAATCTGTCGTCCCTGAAAAGCTCTTCCCGTACGCCCAGATTGGCATTCTTGTCCACCCGGCTCAAACGGATAGCGTCCCGCGTGGACAAGTCTTTCGCGATCTTGCCGTACAGTTCCGGGGGCAACGTAAACGTCGGATTCTCTTCCGCTACTCTCTCCTGCCCCTCCATCCTCGTCACGTGCTTCCGTCTCCTCGCGGGCTTCTTCGCCGGTGCCTTGCGTTTCGGAGGCATCTCGTATACAGTACGTTTTTCACTTTTTTTTTATTCAACGCTCGAAATCGAAGCGCTCTCCGTACGCTTGCCGCTGCTTCCGATCGCGCCACGTGTCGTGGACCTTCTCGTCGTACATGTATTTCCAGCCTTCTGGTGTTTTGGCGACGGGATTTTTCAAATCGAACCACTGATCCTTGAAATTCCAGTATCGGCTGTTATAGTTACGCGGCATGTTCATGTATTCTCTGGTGTACGCTTCGAGCAATGCCCTGTCATCCGTCTCTCGATCGCGATCTCTTCTCTCCCGCATTCCGACCCACGTCTTGTAGAGGTCTTCGTTGCTCATGTTGTTGACATCGTCGTAACTGTATTTTGTGTACCGTGGATTTTTTATTGAAGATTTTACGGCTTTAGCTGGGAATTTCGCGGGTCTGCCCCAATCATTCCAGTCAGGACCGAGCTCGTGCACCACATTTCTCATGGCCCACGCGCGTTTCTTTGCGAGTGATTGAATCTCGTGGGGCTCCAGCGCCCATTCGGCGCGTTTCAGTTCGTCGCCGGTAGTGACGAGTTTAGCTGCGACACGGGAGCGATTGTTCGGGTCCCTCCACGTCTGCGCCTCGAGAGATCTGTGACTCCCATCATCGTATGGATACGACCACCTCTTGACGATGTCGCCGTCCATCTGCGCTTTGTCATACTCGTTCATCGCGGTCTTGCGTCTCTCGAGCGCGGCATCGAACTTCTTGTCGAGCACGGGCATCAGTCGATTGTGTGCCGCTTCCAACCACTCCTTGTTCACTCCGGCGGCATTCCAATTTCTGAAAGTGCGCGGGTCGTCCACGAACACCTGATCCCATATCTTGTTCTTCAATTCGTCGGGGAGGTCGTCGAACCCGGTATCCGAAGGCCGATTCACATCCATCGTCGCGAACGACGATGACAGATCGTCAGCCTTCTTTTCCGGTCCCTCCATCCTCGTCTTGTGCTTTCGTACCGTCGCTTTGACCGCCGCAACGCGACGAACCGTCGCGGGCTTCTTCGCCGGCGCCTTGCGTTTCGGAGGCATCTCTATTACTCTCATCTCTATTAATACCCGTTTTTTTCTGTTATGGTCGCCGCCAAATTCGATCGCTCGACACATACATATTGCGTTCACAACATCGCTTCTTTTACTCGAGGATCACTATTTGGCGCAAACAGCGAGATGTCAGTGTCAGAGATCTGAGTCGTCTGACAGTGAGAGAACTCAGCATTGAATGACTCATTGTGTTTGAAAGAACTCATTGTGTGTTTGAAAAGGGTTTCATTGAATATGAATAAATAAGCTGTTGTTCAAGTGTTCAGAATGATAGCCCACCACTGGTGGAATTCCTTTTCACATGGAATCCCCATCATCCTGCTCCTCCATCTCATCATGCTCTGAGGAGGTGTAAGAATAAGAGGGGACTGACTCATCCTCCTCCACACTCATATCAGTGTTGTCCGTATCTTCCTCCCATTTGGGGGAAACGGATTGGTGGATACGGCACACACGGCGCTTGCGCCCGTCCCAAAAAGAGTCTGGCTTGACTTTGGTGCGCGCGCCCATGCCATCGTGACGAGGAGGGCACCTGCATCCGGACAGGCGCTTTTTTTCAGCCTTCTTTATCTTGGCCAAGACGAGTCTGCGCGCGCGGCACTTGATGCAGCGACTCGTGCGTTTGGACCCCCTATTCGGAACGAATTCGGGGCCGTCGAATGCGAAGGACTTCCCACAACTCCTGCAAGAGACGCGGGTGGCCATTTCATTGCAAGGGAAGGACTCCACCATGCATGCCATTTTGTCGCGAGAGGCGAACCAAGCGCGAAAGTTGCGCGCGGAGACAGAGTTTCGGTGTGAGTGAGCGTGAGGCGAGAACGAGGCGAGAAGGGGGGGTGGGAACGACTTTATAGTCTCGGCGTGCCGCGTGAAATGCCCCCCTTTTTCACGCGGTTGGCGGTTACGGCCCCCGACCGGCGGTTTCTGTGTCCGTGGACACGAACGGGGCTCGGGTACCCCGTCCACGTCGCGCGCCGACTAGGATAACCGTCGCCACGTAATGTAACCGTCGTTCTGCCAGTGTAACTTCTTCTCAGGATACGGCAGGAGCCTCGGGAAGCGAGTCCGTGTCCCCGCGCACCCTGGGCAGGGGGGGTGGAGGGTGAACCCATCGCCATATATCCGGCAGCCGCGACCCCTCGAGGTTGCAGAGTATGAGCAGGGCGTCCAGACTCATGCGTTCGTACCAGCGCACGCCTTCATCCATAGCCTCCTCCCCGCATTCTCGGCACGCGATGTGCGGCGGGAACACCTGGAGCCCCTCTCCGTACAAGTAATGCACGTACAAGTGCACGAGCTCGCCCTCGCGGGAGTTCCACGCCTCCTCCAGATCCACCGAGCCGCCGCAACGGTAGCACGTCAGCATCTGGTCAAGTCCGACAGACATGCCGCGATGTCGATGAAGGCGGACATAATCCCGCGGGCGGAACAGACGCGCTTAAGCGACAAAAACCGTCCAGTGCACTTTGTTGCGATCAATAGGGTCATTGGAGCTTATACGCGCACACGCTCGAGGGGATTCGCGTCTTTCTTTTTCACCAAATCTTGGAATGTCTTCGAGATACCGACGGCGTCCAAGTACTGTTTGCGCGAAACCTCGTACGGTGGTACGGGATCGAACCCCCTGTGCGTGTTTCCCGCGAGCTCGTCTTCTACCTCCGCGAGTCTTCGTTGCATTTGCGAACCCACGGCGTATGACGTAAATTTGCGTTTTTTCAGTGCGCTTTCCAGCGCCCGTTTCTCCTCTAGTAGACGATCGCGAGTGATTTTCGCCTCTCGAAAATCGGCCTTTCCCGCGTCCGCCAGGCTATCAGAATAGTGCATCCCTCCGATTAAGCGATCACGGGCATCGGGGGGGTCCGAGTCTTGAGAGAATACGGTATCGCCGGGAAAAGTGTACATGACATCTCGATACCATCGATTTTCTAAGCGCGGAGGACCGATAACTCGCGGTATCTCCCGCGGGATTCCCAATTGTTGCTCCAACAATTGTATCTTGCCGAGTTCCCTTAACCGTTTCTTATGGAGGTGGACTCTGTTGTCGTCCAGTGAGCCAATTTGACCCAACCAAAATCTGAACCTGTCCTCCGGTTCCGCGCGTCTTTGGTCGTTCCGTGGCAACTGATTGAAATCGTCTCTGGCGTTGTCTCTCTCTTGTTGAGCCATGTCGAAGAACACACCTTTACGGTGAAAGTCTTCCAATAGCTCGTCCGCCGCCTTTCGGGCGTTGCGTAGACGACGATCGAGAGTTTCCCCGTACAGCTCCCTGTTCACCAAGCCTAAAGTCGACAGGTCGTGCTCTCCTCGCTCCCCCCTCCCCAAGGCGTCCATGACACTGCTCAGGGCCGATCCGCTCAGTACCGCCTCCCCGGCCCGTGCCAGGTGGCGTCTCGTCGGTTTCCTCGCGACGGCTTTTCTGGTCGCGTTTTTCTTCTTGACCCCCATGGCGTTTATTAGGAGACAGCAATTTTTTTTTTCGCTAAGTCGATGAAGGCGAACATAAACCCGGGGCGGGGCGAACGCGCTAAAGCAAAAAACGAGATCGAGTTGACACTTGATGAGAGCATCAAGCTGGCGGTTTAAGTTCGTTCATATCAAAAGGAAACAATTCTTTATTAATGGTAATTCAGACTTCGAACATGTCTCAGGCCTTGGTCAGCTACCTGCAGCCCGTGCACGCCGTGCCAGAGGGAGAGTCAGACCCCTTTGCTGGCAAAATCCGCGTGACCCCGGATGGCAAGATGTCAGTTATCGACGTCATAAAATCCGCATTGTTTGTCCAAGAGGACGGTACCTTCACTAAGAATGCTGGCATCCACGCCAACACCGCGTTCTCGAGGCTCAAGGAGGAGCATCGAGAGGTTTACTCTGTTTGTGTAAACTTCAAATTCCCCGGTCCGGGCCAGCGAGAGACCCCGGTGACGGACCGTCAGGGCATGATCAAGATCATCCAGCTGCTGCCGGGCAAGAAGGCCGCGGCGTTCCGCCACTCGATGGCCGTCCTGTTGGAGCGGTACCTGGACGCGGACCGGTCGCTGGCGGACGAGATTTACGCGAGGGCCGACGCCCGCGACCTCGCCCGGCTCGAGACCGACAAGCGGATCAAGAGCTGCGAGAGCACGAAGAGTCACATGGCGGCCGTGAAGGACAGCGGCGTGACCCTCCCCAATAGGAACGTCTACGCCGTCATCAACGAGACGGAGAACCACACCGTCACGGGGATGCACACCGGCGAGATAAGGAGACTGCACCAGATGAAGAAGAGCGACCTGACCAGGGACTACTTCACCGAGGAGCTCAACGCCGGCATCGACCTCATGAACATCCTGAACAAGAAGCAGATCGCCAGAGGCGCCGACCCCGTCCAGAGCATCACGGAGATCGGGAAAGAGTTATTCGGGGTTTTCAATCGTTTGAAGATGCACGAGGAGGCGAGGATCCCCCAGGAGAGGTCCTTCGCGTTGGAGAACAAGAGGAAGAGGGAGGAGGTCAACGCCCACCACAAGCTGATGCCCCCCGCCCCCAAGTCCAAGTGTCTCCCCCCCCAAAAATGATTATGGTACAAAGTCGTCCGTTTGGACAACTTCCTTTATTGGTCACTGGCAGCAGGAGCCAACCGCTGCCACTGGGTGTATGGTACAGGCTGGAATTTAGGGATACAATAGGGATGCAAAATGTGCGAGTCCGTTTGAACGAACAAAGAATTTTATTAATCCAATAATCCACGTTTCATACAATCAAAACCAACTGTTCATTCAATCATCCAACAAAGCTAGCCTAGCTTTTCACTGCCTGGCCAACTGGGGGCCGATCACGCTGAAAATGAGCTGGGCCTGGCCCGGGCCGAACCCGATCTTGGTGGAGATCTTCTTCAGGATCCGCATCAGGGCGTCCGTGTCGACCGACCCGTTCGCCTTCTTGGCGACCTTGTACTCGCATCCGTGCTCCTCGCGGTTGGGGTGCTCGCAGCCAACACACTGGTCCTCGAATACCCAGCTGTTGGGGCACGGGGCGCGCTCGCACTGCCGCTTGTGCGCCTCCAGGTTCTTGAGGAGGAAGTGGTGGCCGCAGTCGTAGGGGCACGGGTACGGGAGCAGCTGCAGAGTCGCGGCCATCTGCTGGTCCTCCCCCGCGCAAAAGACGTGATCGTCGTCGTCCTGGTGGCAAAAGACGCAGGTGTACTTCTGGTCGGAAGACCTGTCGATGATGGCCCTGGCCGCGATGGTGCACACGAACGAATTGATGCCGCACCGGTGCTTCATGATCTTGGTGTTGTCACCGCTGCCGCGCGTCTCCACGATAGCCACAGGCACCATGGAGCACACTCGGGTGTCTTGGTGCACGACGCAGATAGGGGAGGCCTCCTCGGGAGCGGGGACCTCGAAAGGAAGCAGCTTGACAGACTCCTTCCTCTTGCGAGACTTCGAGGAAGCGCCCTCGTCGATCTTCTTGCCCTTGGACTTCTTTTCGTCCTCGGGGTGGTAAGAGGCGTCCTGCTCGTCGTCCGAGACGACGAACATATTTTCAACCGTACGCTCGGACTCTGTCCTGCTTTTCTTGACTGGAAACGAAAACAAAACCAAAAAGAGGACAGAGAGTGCAAGCGCGCGAAGAAACGAAAAAAGAGACGCAAGAACGAAACGATTTGTCAGAGCGCGCAACGAAAAAGAAAAGGAAACGAGGGAAAAAACGAAACGAAAAAGCGAAACGAAAACGAAAAAAAGCCGGGCGAAAAGGAAAAAGAACAGCGCGAAAAACTCACCCCTGGTAGCGCGCGGCTCGTTGGGATCGATATTCCCCACGTTTCGGACGTAAGTCGACAAAGAAACCTGCTCGGTAGCCATGGCGGACGAGTGGGGAAATGGAGCGATGTGTGGGTGGGTGCGCGCGCTGAGATGGGGACTTGAGTGGTCCTGTGGTCCTTTTCTCCAGATTTCTCAGTCCCAACAGTACCGCGTTCCCATTGGTCAGTTCTGTCAGTACCTTATCCTGGGGTACCCCACCCCCAAAATTGGGGGTACCCCCAGTACCAAAGCATCTTCTAGAAGATTCCAAAGTCCAAACCGGATTGGCTCCCGCCTTTTTGGTGCTCAGAGCCCCTTGTGCAAAAAGTGAAGAAATTTTGGGCAAATCTCAAGGACTCAGGGGCGCGCCACAAACCACCATAGCCAAGTCCACCATAGCGACCACCTGCACCATGGAGGGCGCGGATTTCGATACGAGGAAGAGGAAGCGAGAAAACGACCTCGAGATGGAACGCGCGTTCGCCTTTTCCGCGCTGAGACTCGCGCTGTCGATAAAACGCGCCGAATTGCGTTTGGCGAAGACGACGATCGACACGGCCATGGACGCCATCGAGTGAGTGGACGTTTTCGAATTTTTCAACGTTCCAAATCGTTTCAAATCGTCCTCGAGTCGTTTCTAATTCGTTTTTTTAATTCTAATTAATTTTCAACGTCCAAATCGTTTCGAATCGTTTTTTTCGCGTGTCATCGCCCCTTTTTTCAAGGAGCAGGTGTCACCCCGCCTTGCTCGTGAAGGACTATTCCGTCTCGATGGATTTGTGGTCCTTCTACAAGGCGCTCGAGGAGAACGGAGTCGACAAGGGGAACCAAGACTTCGCGTTGATCTCCGCGCACGCTCGCAGGGTCGCCGGGGATTACCACTCCCCGTGCGAGAAACACGAGTACTGGATCCAGTACCAGCGCGACAGGCTCGTCGGCTCCATCCACTCCTCGGGGTGGAGGATTTCCCCCGCGGTCGCCATCGTCTGCAGGGAGACGACGCAGGAGGTCGCGAAGAAGATCATGAGCAACTGCTACGATCGTCCGGAGCACATCGCGGGCGTGGGGTGCGTCGACTACCCCGACTCCCTGCGCCCGGTGTCGTACCCCGTCTCCTGCGAGTGGACCTTCGATGGCGTCGGCGAAGTCATCCTCCACGGCGCCATGGAGACGATCTACCGGGAGGAGAGGGGGTGGCGAGTGTGGGACGACTCCTCCGGCCCCAGTTTCGCCTACGGGCCGCGAGTGAGGGACGATTTCCCCTCCGATAAGGAGAAGGCCTCGAGGGCGGCGGAGGAGGAGATATTCGCGGCCAGGGTCGACTCGGTCGCCGACGAGCGCCCGTGGACCTGGTGCAACTGTTTCTGGGGGGGCGAGGCGTGGTTCAACGACCCCGAACAGGTCCCCGGCCTGTGCACCTGCGGTGCCGCCCCTCCCCTTGCACCCCATGGAGATCGCGGTGTAGTGCAGTGCAGCCACGGTCTACCTTTTATATAAATTTCGTATATTCTAATCCAATGTTTATGTTGTAATAAACACGCAATGAGAACCCAACAGTGCAAAGTGTTCACGAAACGCGGCCTGCGGTGTTCTAACAGAGCGAAAAGGGGTGGGACGTGCGGCATCCACCGAAAGACGAAACACAGAGTCAGGGCGGGGGACGTGGATATGGGAGACACGACAGAGCCCCCGGGCGACTTCCCCCCGGGGTGGCACGACGGGAATTGGATGCAGGAGAGACGCGTGGCGCAGGGGCGGATGGCAGAAGACATGAGGGCGCTGGCGGACAAAGGCGGGGATCGCTCCATGGACGCCACGGATATGGTGGAAAGGACCCAGCAAATGAAGGACCGTCAACCCGAATTGTACGAAGAGATGAGGAGCACCATGCGCGATTTTTCCGGGCAGATAGCTCGGTTACAGGAGGAAAGGGACGAATTGCGAGCACAATACCCCGAATCCAGGGAGAAGATAGACGCGTGGTTCGAGTTCAATCGACACAACGCGGAACTGGATCGTCATAACAGGATCATGCGTATCCGATCGCAGGTTCGCACCGACAACTCGCAACCTTCGAAAAGAACGAGGAGGTAGAACTAAAACGCGCCTCGTGGACCGGGAAAGCGCGTGACACGTGGCAGGAGACGCTGCGCCGCCCCACCGCTCCGCGGCCCGGCCCTGCGGCCCCCGATAGCCCCGATAGCCCCGATAGCCCCAATAGCCCCGATGGCCCCAATAACCCCAATAGCCCCAATAACCCCAATAGCCCCAATAGCCCCAATAGCCCCAATAACCCCAATAGCCCCAATAGCCCCAATAGCCCAATAACCCCAATAGCCCCAATAGCCCCAATAGCCCAATAACCCCGATAGCCCCGCCCGCCACCCCCCAGAAAAAACACGCTTATAAGGGGAAAAAAACGATGGATTGCCATCGCCTGCGGGCGGAGGGATCGCGTGGAGTGGCTACCCTTGACTGGGAAGATGACAGAACCGCGGACCCGAGGCTCGCAGCTGACGGGGCGGACAGGCGTGGAGTCGCTACCCTTGACTGGGAAGATGACCGAGAAACGCGGGTTCGAACCACCACACCTTTTTATTTTTTGTTTCTTTCCTCCCACCGAGTCTAAGGGCCCTTTTGCCCCCACGCCCCCACGCCCCCACGCCCCCACGGCCCCACGGCCCGCCCACGGCACCCACGCGGGCCGACAGAGGGCCGACAACACACGCGGCCCACGGGAGGGAATGGGGGCACACGCGCCCCGAGGGGGGAATGGGGTCACACGCGGGCCGAGGGGGGAATGGGGTCACCCTCGTGAAACGTAGCCCCCTCTTGGGGAGCAATTTTGAATGATGAGAGTAGGATGGTACGGACGCTGAGCCCAGCAGAGCGGATCTTGCAGAAGTCGATGCGGATCTCGCGGGGGTGTAGCATGGAGGAGTTCGCGCGGGTTTGCACGGTGTGTGTGGAGAGGGGGATTTTGGGTGGATTTTTTGAGGAGGAGCCGCCTATGGTGAACGGTACTTTCGGGGTCGGAAAGCCCGACGGCCGTATACGGCTGATTGTGGACAACCGGCGTGGCAACATGCCACTACCTGATCCTATGCCCGCTTTTTTACCACACCTTGGCGTGATTTGCGATTTGCCCACGCGCGCTGGGGAGGATGTTTTTGGGGGCGTATCAGATTTGGATTCGTACTACAACAGACTCCGCCTGCCAGTTTGGATGCGGCGGTACTGTGCGTGGATGCCGGTGTGGTCGGATCTGGTGGGCCTGAGTGGGGCTCGTCGGAAGGTGTGGCCGTGGATGTTGTGCTGGCCAATGGGCAACAAGCTGGCCGTCGCGGTGGCCCAGTGTGTGCATCAGTCTGTGTTGTACCGCTGTGGCCCCAAGCCGCCGTTGGAGGCTAGTCGTGGGCTGAGCATCAACATGTCCGCGCTGATCCTGGTGGCGGAGGCCAACGAGGCGGGGGAGACCGTCCGGCTGAGGCTGGAGGAGGACCCTGCTGCGCCCTTGGCGCCCTCGCCGTGCTTCGAATCTCGGCAGGATCTGGAAGGTATGCATGCTGTGACGATCGATGATCTCCATTTCACCCACTGTGCGTCGGTGGATGGGGTGAATCAGCAGCTAGATCGTGTTCAGGCTGCCTACGCCGCTGTTGGGCTGGTGCAGAAGTCTGACAAGGTGGTACGGGCGACAGCAGAGCAGACTGGTGTGCAGGCGGTGGGGGTCATTCACCAAAGGGATGGTGACGTGGTGCCTGTTCCTGAGCGTGTGGTGGCAGTTATCGCCGCTACTCATAGAATCTTAGATCGCGGGTTTACATACTACCGCGAACTTAGTTCTGTGCTTGGGAAGTGGGTGTGGATGCATCTGCTGTGCCGCCCCATGCTTTCGGTGTGGTCTGAGACGTACCGGCTGCTAGCAGCCATGAATGCCTCCCTGCCTGGGCGCCGCTGGCGCCTCCCTGCGGGGGCCCGCCAGGAGCTTCAGGCGGCGATCGACCTGGCCCCCTTTTTGAGGGCGGCCAGGGCCCGGCCCCTTTCTGACCGGGTCGTCGCAAGTGATGCGAGCGGCTCCGGCGGTGGGGTGGTCTACAGGGACCTGCCTGGGGCCGATTGTGCCCGGCTGGCGACCCGGCGCGAAGCGCGGGGGTGGCGGACGACAGCTTTAACGTCTGGGGAGGACTGGGACCTGGAGCGCATGGAGGAGGGGGACTACAGCCTGCTGGATAGTGGCCACTGGCGTACGGCACTGTCCTACCGGTGGCGGGGGCAGCCTAACCACATCAACGTCAAGGAGGCGATTGCTGCGACACAGGGGGTCGAGTGGTCGTGCCGGACCAAGGCGTGTCGGGGTAAGCGAGTCGTCCGGCTCGTAGACTCCAGTGCTGTGGTGGGGGCGTTTGTCAGAGGGCGGTCGTCTTCCTACCGTCTCAACCAGCTGGTTCGCGCTACTGCGCTCTGTCACTGGCTGGCGACATGCAGAGCCACTGGGTCTGGGTGGCTACCGACCACAACCCAGCTGACAAGGCCAGTCGGCGTGGCGCTTGGGTTCCTGACTTGACCCGGTGTGGTGACGTGCATCCCAACCCTGGGCCTGAGGGGGCGCGACGCCCTCGGGACTTGGCACTTTTGGAGGGCACAGTCAACCCTGTGTCTACCTTGCCAGCGTACCGACGTGCGGCGGCTGTCTACGTGGCGTGGGCGCCACCTGGCCCTGTCGACCCAGCTGACGCCGAAGCCATTTTCTGTGAGTGGATTTCTGCTGTCTACCATGCCAGAGGCGGGCGGGGGCGTACCTTATGCCAGCATGCCAAGGCCTGTCTGCACCTGTACTACCCCGACATTGTTCGGAATTGGGTACTGGCGGACCGCCTGCTAGCAGGTTGGCAGCGGCTTGTTCCGGCTGTCAGCCCTCCGCCTATGCCCTGGCGCCTTTGCTATTTCACTGCCCTGTTGCTAGTTTCACGTCGACAGGTGCATTTGAGTGCGTTGATTATTATTGCTTTCCAGCAGTATTTACGCATTAGCGAGGCGCTAGGGCTGCGGGTTCGGGATGTGGCTCATCCCGGCCACCCCCTTCTCGAGCCAGGGCCCATGGTCGGTGCCCTTGTGCTGCGCAACCCCAAAACTGCGCAGGGGGCGGCCCAGCACGTCCTCGTCCGGGATCCACTTTCTTTGTGGCTCCTGCGACGTCTGACGGCTGGCCAGCCCCCGGATGCACTCCTCTTTCGAGGCTTAACGTACAGCCAGGCTAGGCAGCAGTGGGAGGCTGTGCAGGCCCGCATGAGCATCCCAGGGATGTTTTCTTTTCACAGCCTCCGGCATGGGGGGGCGACGCACGACGCCATCGCTGGCGAGTCGCCGGAGGCCATCCAGCTGCGCGGCCGGTGGGCTTCGGCCCTCTCGGTCACGCGCTACATTGGCCTCCACCGCAGCCTCCTGGGGCGCGACATCCCACCCGCCCTCTGGGCTCAGGCCCTGGGTTTTGACCCAGCGGCTTTCCGGCGCCACTTCGGTGGCGTCGAGTTTTGACGTCCTCCTGTTTTTACCTCTCGTCTTTTAGCTATCAACTGACCTCACCCTTGTGTGGGAGGTCAGGGGGGAAATGGTTTAACTAACCCGAGGGTGAACCTGGGTTGGGACAAAGTACCCCCATAGCTAGGTAGTTTAAGTTTTCTTTTTTGCATGTCCTACGTATTTTCGGCTGTTAGCCATGTAAGGAGATGTGGGTAGAGCAGGGGCACAGCTGCTGTGGGCTGGCCCTGCACATTCACATAGTGTGCTCACCCTAGCATACAGATGGCCGTGTTGCCATCTGGTAGACATGTCTGTGTTATTCCACCGTATAGAGCTAGCACACATATTGTAATAAATTTGATGTTTTGTGGTGATGCATGCAAAGCAAGGCAAGGCCAGAAATGGATTTGGTGAGCTATGCTCATTTTATCTATGACTAACCTGCTGAGCGGAGAATGCAACGCCGTATAGCACCAAAAGAAAAAATAATTTTAGAAAAAATATTTTTTGTGCTGGCACCCGTACCCCAGCCACCCAGGTAGGGGTTGGCTGGAGAGGTGGTTGCTATAAAGGGTGGGCTTCCATTCTAGGGAAGCAGGTTGTTTTCTTTTGCCTCCCACCCGCCCACCCTGGCAAAAGGGGTAGAGCAGGGGCACAGCTGCTGTGGGCTGGCCCTGCACATTCACATAGTGTGCTCACCCTAGCATACAGATGGCCGTGTTGCCATCTGGTAGACATGTCTGTGTTATTCCACCGTATAGAGCTAGCACACATATTGTAATAAATTTGATGTTTTGTGGTGATGCATGCAAAGCAAGGCAAGGCCAGAAATGGATGTACATGGATGTCAAGGAATAGTAAATGATGAGGATTCAGGCTCCCATGGTGTCATCATGGCTTGTCTACGTACATGGTTGGCATTTATGTAATGAATGTGGAGGATTCAGGCTCCCATGGTGTCTCCATGGCTGGCCTACGTACATGGATGGCATTTATGTAATTAATGAGGAGGATTTAGGCTCCCATGGTGTCATCATCGCCCGTCTACGTACATGGATGGCATTTATGTAATTAATGATGAGGATTCAGGCTCCCATGGTGTCATCATGGCCCGTCTACGTACATGGATGTCATTTATGTAATTAATGATGAGGATTCAGGCTCCCATGGTGTCGTCATGGCCCGTCTACGTACATGGATGTCAAAGAAAAAAAAAATGATGAGGATTCAGGCTCCCATGGGGTCATCATGGCCCGTCTACGTACATGGATGTCAAGGAATAGTAAATGATGAGGATTCAGGCTCCCATGGTGTCTCCGACGAGCCACGAGCCACGAGATAGCCATGGCTGACGGCGGAGCTCATAACTTTCACGTTTGAGCACCGAATTTAGCCGTGAATATCACAATCGACGCGTCTTTTTACGACGCACATGCTGATATAATTTTCCGCAGCTCTTACGCAATATACGATGAGCAAACGCCTCTCGACGCAACGCAGCCTGGCGGCTGCGCTCAGCAATGAAAATACGTCTGCAGCTCCGGTTGCAGCTTCGCCCACCGGCCCAGAAGGCAACGGCGCCACTAGCCAAGCTCTAGTGGTCGTCCAGCCCCCTGCTGCGCCCCCCTCGCCCGCAGCGTCGCCTGAACCCAAGCGCAGTCGCCCTGCCGAGCCGAGTTGGACAGAGCTCGACTTTGTCGCCGAAGCCAGCAAGCCCGGCTTCCTTGACACGCTTACCACGGAACACATCCTGGTCTACGTGTTTTATGGAACGCACGCCTCGCTTCTTGCACTATGCAAGCAGCTCTTCAACCAAGGTCGCCTCTTTGACCCTCGCTGGATTCGTCTCGCCTCTTTCGACATCATTCCCAGCCTCCACCGCCCCTACCTCCAGCAATTCGCTCTCTTTTCCCTCCTTGGACGCTCCATCGGGGAGCTTTGGCCCCCCAAGCCTCTCACCACCACCTTAACCGAATCCTCCCTCCGCTCACTCCTTAAGGAGATCCTCGAGGAGCACGTGGACCCCATTGCTGCAGATGTGGCGGCCATTGGCGGCACGCTGACTGCCGAGCTTCCCCTCCTTTCCACCGCCACCTCCACCATCTCCACCGCCACCTCCACCCTCCTCGCCTCCTCCACCGCCACCACCTCCACCTCCGACGCCATCACCGCCCAGCTCCGTGACATCGACCAGCGTCTTAAGGACAACGCCATCGCTATCGAGGTTCTGCAGAACACGGCAGGCCTCACCGCCCAGGCGGTGAAGGACATTGCCGCCAAGCCAGCCCCGGCTGGCCTGGCCGGCGATGCTCCTCCCATCACCACCTGGGCGGACATGCTTAAGCAACATACCACCTCCACCACCTCCGCCGTCGCAGCCCAGCTCCAACGGCAGACGCTTGACCTCCGCGAGGAGGCCGAGCTCGCCCAGCGCAGCCTCAACGTCATTGTCAAGAACTTCACCATGGAGGAAGGTGAGACTTCCGAGAAGCTTTTGCGTGCGTTTGAGCGAGAAATCCTTGGCCGCATGGGCCTTATCGGTGAGATCGCGCTGGCCGCCCACCGCCTTCCCCGCGCGCGGGGTAAGGCAGGGCCGCCCCCGCTCCTTCTCACCTTTAAGACCCCGGCGGACAAGATTTCTTTTCTCCGACGCCGCAAGCGGCTCGAGAAGACTCTCTTCACCCTTGATGACGACCTGACCCTGGCGCAGCAACAACGGCGACGGGAGCTATGGCCGACCTACCTCCAGCTCCGGCAGACCAAGGCGGGCCAGCCGGTGTACTGGAAGGGGGCGGCCATCTACGTCGGCCACAAGCCCTGGCAGGCGACCCCCCCCCCCCGCGGCCCCAGCGACTCCAGACGCCCCAGCTTAGGGGAATACAGCTAGTAGTGCAGAATAGATAGACCGTGGCCATGTACATGTACGCCTCCTAGAGGCACTATCCTAGCTAAGCCACGCGCTTTCCTTAATCATGTACATGTGTGCCTATGATGAGCCACACCCCAGATGATGCCTAGCTTTATTTAGTTATGTTGTGCCCATGCAGGGAGTAACTCTCTGCTGAGACGCCATGCCCTAGCTTCTTTGCATAGCTATGCTGATCTTCCCCCCCATGACAGGCTCCCCCTTCGCTGGGCATAGCTTGAAGATCATGGGGATGCACGTGCCCTGGTGCACCTAGAGCAAGGGTCCTTTACATCCCCACCCTTGCAGGAAGTAGCTTAGGATGTATGATAGGCCATATGCCCCCCTCTCAAGGGCTGTGTGCTACATATACTCCCAACGGAGTTATGTTACAATTCAATTCAATTCAATGGTGTCTCCATGGCTGGCCTACGTATGTACATGGATGTCAAAGAAAACAAAATGATGAGGATTCAGGCTCCCATGGTGTCATCATGGCCCGTCTACGTACATGGATGTCAAGGAATAGTAAATGATGAGGATTCAGGCTCCCATGGTGTCATCATGGCCTGTCTACGTACATGGATGGCATGTATGTAATTAATGATGAGGATTCAGGCTCCATTGGTGTCATCATGGCTTGTCTACGTATGTACATGGATGTCAAAGAAAAAAAAATGATGAGGATTCAGGCTCCCATGGTGTCATCATGGCTTGTCTACGTACATGGTTGGCATTTATGTAATTAATGAGGAGGATTCAGGCTCCCATGGTGTCTCCATGGCTGGCCTACGTACATGGATGGCATTTTTGTATATAATGATGAGGATTCAGGCTCCCATGGTGTCATCATGGCCCGTCTACGTACATGGATGGCATTTTTGTATATAATGATGAGGATTCAGGCTCCCATGGTGTCATCATGGCTTGTCTACGTACATGGTTGGCATTTATGTCATTAATGAGGAGGATTCAGGCTCCCATGGTGTCTCCATGGCTGGCCTACGTACATGGATGGCATTTATGTAATTAATGATGAGGATTCAGGCTCCCATGGTGTCATCATTGCCCGTGTACGTACATGGATGGCATTTTTGTAATTAATGATGAGGATTCAGGCTCCCATGGTGTCATCATGGCCCGTCTACGTACATGGATGGCATTTATGTAATTAATGATGAGGATTCAGGCTCCCATGGTGTCATCATCGCCCGTCTACGTACATGGATGGCATGTATTTTTTTAATGATGAGGATTCAGGCTCCCATGGTGTCATCATGGCCCGTCTACGTACATGGTTGGCATTTATGTAATTAATGAGGAGGATTCAGGCTCCCATGGTGTCATCATGGCTGGTCTACGTACATGGATGTCAAGGAATAGTAAATGATGAGGATTCAGGCTCCCATGGTGTCATCATGGCTTGTCTACGTACATGGTTGGCATTTATGTAACCTGAATCCTCTCATAAAAAAAATGAAGAGGATTCAGGCTCCATTGGTGTCATCATGGCTGGCCTACGTACATGGATGTCCAGGAATAGTAAATTATGAGGATTCAGGCTCCCATGGTGTCATCATGGCTTGTCTACGTACATGGTTGGCATTTATGTAATTAATGAGGAGGATTCAGGCTCCCATGGTGTCATCATGGCCCGTCTACGTACATGGATGTCATTTATGTAATTAATGATGAGGATTCAGGCTCCCATGGTGTCATCATGGCCCGTCTACGTACATGGATGTCAAAGAAAAAAAAATGATGAGGATTCAGGCTCCCATGGGGTCATCATGGCTTGTCTACGTACATGGATGGCATGTATGTAATTAATGATGAGGATTCAGGCTCCCATGGTGTCTCCATGGCCCGTCTACGTACATGAATGGCAAGTATGTAATTAATGATGAGGATTCAGGCTCCCATGGTGTCATCATGGCTGGCCTACGTACATGAATGGCATTTATGTAATTAATGATGAGGATTCAGGCTCCCATGGGGTCATCATGGCCCGTCTACGTACATGGATGGCATTTTTGTATATAATGATGAGGATTCAGGCTGCCATGGTGTCATCATGGCTTGTCTACGTACATGGATGGCATTTATGTAATTAATGATGAGGATTCAGGCTCCCATGGTGTCATCATGGCCCGTCTACGTACATGGATGTCAAGGAATAGTAAATGATGAGGATTCAGGCTCCCATGGTGTCTCCATGGCCCGTCTACGTACATGAATGGCAAGTATGTAATTAATTATGAGGATTCAGGCTCCCATGGTGTCATCATGGCCCGTCTACGTACATGGATGTCATTTATGTAAATAATGATGAGGATTCAGGCTCCCATGGTGTCATCATGGCCCGTCTACGTACATGGATGTCAAAGAAAAAAAAAATGATGAGGATTCAGGCTCCCATGGGGTCATCATGGCTTGTCTACGTACATGGATGGCATGTATGTAATTAATGATGAGGATTCAGGCTCCCATGGTGTCATCATGGCCCGTCTACGTACATGGATGTCATTTATGTAATTAATGATGAGGATTCAGGCTCCCATGGTGTCATCATGGCTGGTCTACGTACATGGATGTCAAAGAAAAAAAAAATGATGAGGATTCAGGCTCCCATGGGGTCATCATGGCTTGTCTACGTACATGGATGGCATGTATGTAATTAATGAGGAGGATTCAGGCTCCCATGGTGTGACTCTCCATGGCTGGCCTACGTATGTACATGGATGTCAAGGAAAACAAAATGATGAGGATTCAGGCTCCCATGGTGTCATCATGGCCCGTCTACGTACATGGATGTCAAGGAATAGTAAATGATGAGGATTCAGGCTCCCATGGTGTCATCATGGCCTGTCTACGTACATGGATGGCATGTATGTAATTAATGATGAGGATTCAGGCTCCATTGGTGTCATCATGGCTTGTCTACGTATGTACATGGATGTCAAAGAAAAAAAAATGATGAGGATTCAGGCTCCCATGGTGTCATCATGGCTTGTTTACGTACATGGTTGGCATTTATGTAATTAATGAGGAGGATTCAGGCTCCCATGGTGTCTCCATGGCTGGCCTACGTACATGGATGGCATTTATGTATTTAATGATGAGGATTCAGGCTCCCATGGTGTCATCATGGCTTGTCTACCTACATGGTTGGCATTTATGTAACCTGAATCCTCTCATAAAAAAAATGAAGAGGATTCAGGCTCCATTGGTGTCATCATGGCTGGCCTACGTACATGGATGTCAAGGAATAGTAAATGATGAGGATTCAGGCTCCCATGGTGTCATCATGGCTTGTCTACGTACATGGTTGGCATTTATGTAATGAATGTGGAGGATTCAGGCTCCCATGGTGTCTCCATGGCTGGCCTACGTACATGGATGGCATTTATGTAATTAATGAGGAGGATTTAGGCTCCCATGGTGTCATCATCGCCCGTCTACGTACATGGATGGCATTTATGTAATTAATGATGAGGATTCAGGCTCCCATGGTGTCATCATGGCCCGTCTACGTACATGGATGTCATTTATGTAATTAATGATGAGGATTCAGGCTCCCATGGTGTCGTCATGGCCCGTCTACGTACATGGATGTCAAAGAAAAAAAAAATGATGAGGATTCAGGCTCCCATGGGGTCATCATGGCCCGTCTACGTACATGGATGTCAAGGAATAGTAAATGATGAGGATTCAGGCTCCTATGGTGTCTCCATGGCTGGCCTACGTATGTACATGGATGTCAAAGAAAACAAAATGATGAGGATTCAGGCTCCCATGGTGTCATCTTGGCCCGTCTACGTACATGGATGTCAAGGAATAGTAAATGATGAGGATTCAGGCTCCCATGGTGTCATCATGGCCTGTCTACGTACATGGATGGCATGTATGTAATTAATGATGAGGATTCAGGCTCCATTGGTGTCATCATGGCTTGTCTACGTATGTACATGGATGTCAAAGAAAAAAAAATGATGAGGATTCAGGCTCCCATGGTGTCATCATGGCTTGTCTACGTACATGGTTGGCATTTATGTAATTAATGAGGAGGATTCAGGCTCCCATGGTGTCTCCATGGCTGGCCTACGTACATGGATGGCATTTATGTATTTAATGATGAGGATTCAGGCTCCCATGGTGTCATCATGGCTTGTCTACCTACATGGTTGGCATTTATGTAACCTGAATCCTCTCATAAAAAAAATGAAGAGGATTCAGGCTCCATTGGTGTCATCATGGCTGGCCTACGTACATGGATGGCATTTATGTATTTAATGATGAGGATTCAGGCTCCCATGGTGTCATCATGGCTTGTCTACCTACATGGTTGGCATTTATGTAATTAATGAGGAGGATTTAGGCTCCCATGGTGTCATCATCGCCCGTCTACGTACATGGATGGCATTTATGTAATTAATGATGAGGATTCAGGCTCCCATGGTGTCATCATGGCCCGTCTACGTACATGGATGTCAAGGAATAGTAAATGATGAGGATTCAGGCTCCCATGGTGTCTCCATGGCTGGCCTACGTACATGGATGGCATTTATGTATTTAATGATGAGGATTCAGGCTCCCATGGTGTCATCATGGCTTGTCTACCTACATGGTTGGCATTTATGTAATTAATGAGGAGGATTTAGGCTCCCATGGTGTCATCATCGCCCGTCTACGTACATGGATGGCATTTATGTAATTAATGATGAGGATTCAGGCTCCCATGGTGTCATCATGGCCCGTCTACGTACATGGATGTCAAGGAATAGTAAATGATGAGGATTCAGGCTCCCATGGTGTCTCCATGGCCCGTCTACGTACATGAATGGCAAGTATGTAATTAATGATGAGGATTCAGGCTCCCATGGTGTCATCATGGCCCGTCTACGTACATGGATGTCATTTATGTAATTAATGATGAGGATTCAGGCTCCCATGGTGTCATCATGGCCCGTCTACGTACATGGATGTCAAAGAAAAAAAAATGATGAGGATTCAGGCTCCCATGGGTCATCATGGCTTGTCTACGTACATGGATGGCATGTATGTAATTAATGAGGAGGATTCAGGCTGCCATGGTGTCTCCATGGCTGGCCTACGTACATGGATGTCAAGGAATAGTAAATCATGAGGATTCAGGCTCCCATGGTGTCATCATGGCCCGTCCACGTACATGGATGTCAAGGAATAGTAAATGATGAGTATTCAGGCTCCCATGGTGTCATCATGGCCTGTCTACGTACATGGATGGCATGTATGTAATTAATGATGAGGATTCAGGCTCCATTGGTGTCATCATGGCTGGCCTACGTATGTACATGGATGTCAAAGAAAACAAAATGATGAGGATTCAGGCTCCCATGGTGTCATCATGGCCCGTCTACGTACATGGATGTCAAGGAATAGTAAATGATGAGGATTCAGGCTCCCATGGTGTCATCATGGCCCGTCTACGTACATGGATGTCAAGGAATAGTAAATGATGAGGATTCAGGCTCCCATGGTGTCATCATGGCCTGTCTACATACATGGATGTCAAGGAATAGTAAATGATGAGGATTCAGGCTCCCATGGTGTCTCCATGGCCCGTCTACGTACATGAATGGCAAGTATGTAATTAATGATGAGGATTCAGGCTCCCATGGTGTCATCATGGCCCGTCTACGTACATGGATGTCATTTATGTAATTAATGATGAGGATTCAGGCTCCCATGGTGTCATCATGGCCCGTCTACGTACATGGATGTCAAAGAAAAAAAAATGATGAGGATTCAGGCTCCCATGGGTCATCATGGCTTGTCTACGTACATGGATGGCATGTATGTAATTAATGAGGAGGATTCAGGCTCCCATGGTGTCTCCATGGCTGGCCTACGTACATGGATGTCAAGGAATAGTAAATCATGAGGATTCAGGCTCCCATGGTGTCATCATGGCCCGTCCACGTACATGGATGTCAAGGAATAGTAAATGATGAGTATTCAGGCTCCCATGGTGTCATCATGGCCTGTCTACGTACATGGATGGCATGTATGTAATTAATGATGAGGATTCAGGCTCCATTGGTGTCATCATGGCCCGTCTACGTACATGGATGTCAAAGAAAACAAAATGATGAGGATTCAGGCTCCCATGGTGTCATCATGGCCCGTCTACGTACATGGATGTCAAGGAATAGTAAATGATGAGGATTCAGGCTCCCATGGTGTCATCATGGCCCGTCTACGTACATGGATGTCAAGGAATAGTAAATGATGAGGATTCAGGCTCCCATGGTGTCATCATGGCCTGTCTACGTACATGGATGTCATTTATGTATTTAATGATGAGGATTCAGGCTCCCATGGTGTCATCATGGCCCGTCTACGTACATGGATGTCAAGGAATAGTAAATGATGAGGATTCAGGCTCCCATGGTGTCATCATGGCCTGTCTACGTACATGGATGGCATGTATGTAATTAATGATGAGGATTCAGGCTCCATTGGTGTCATCATGGCTGGCCTACGTATGTACATGGATGTCAAAGAAAACAAAATGATGAGGATTCAGGCTCCATTGGTGTCATCATGGCCCGTCTACGTACATGGGTGGCATTTATGTATTTAATGATGAGGATTTAGGCTCCCATGGGGTCATCATGGCTTGTCTACGTACATGGAGTCATATTGATTCATGGAACAATGAGATACCATTCTTAATTGAAAATTGTTCTTGATACTTTCACATGCATGCCCGGAATCGTGAATTTGTGCGGGTTTCCATGATGACAATCCTCATTGAATTCTTGAGCACACAATATTGAGCAATTTAGGGGCACTTCGGCAATGTTGACCATTTTCATTCATGATAAAATTAACATTTAATGCAATAAATACATATTCCACTCATTTTAATAAACCATGCAAAAACTTTACAAGCACGCTCAAGCTAGGGGTGGGCTGGCATGCACGCGTGGGTGTGGGGGTGGGCTGGCATGCATGCGTGGGTGTGGGGGTGGGCTAGCCTGCATGCGTGGGTGTGTGGGGGGCTGGCATGCATGCGTGGGTGTGTGTGGGGGGCTAGCATGCATGCGTAAGTGTGGGGGGGGCTGGCATGCATGCGTGGGTGTGTATGGGGGCTGGCATGCATGCGTGGGTGTGTGTGTGGGGCTAGCATGCATGCGTGGGTGTGGGGGGGGCTGTCATGCATGCGTGGGTGTGGGGGGGGCTGGCATGCATGCGTGGGTGTGTGGGGGGCTAGCATGCATGCGTGGGTGTGGGGGTGGGCTAGCATGCATGCGTGGGTGTGAGTGTGGGCTAGCATGCATGCGTGGGTGTGGGGGTGGGCTAGCATGCATGCGTGGGTGTGGGGGGGGCTAGCACGCCCCACCCCTCCATCGGCACAGCCAGCCTTGTGAGTCTACCCTTAACAACAAGGCTGGTAGGACGACACGCCTGAGCAGCATATGTCATGCCTATCTCAGGCTAATAATGTGTGATTTTGTGCCAACAACCAAGTTGTTCCACCCAACAACACATTATAAACCCTCTTCCAAAATGCCCAACAAGCCGGACACGTGGAGGACCACACACGCAGTATATAAAAAGAGAAAATAAGCTGACTTTTTATCCAGCCAACCTGTGGCTAGCTGCTCTGGTTAGCATGACAAATGCTAACATTTACTCAGTGGGAAAGGTGAAGAGACCATTGGAACAGCCTACCTGACGCATGTGCCACCAAAGCATTGTGTCCCGCAAAATGCACACTGCCTCCTTTCTAACAAGCACGAGCCGCTCTCTTTAGGAGACAGGTGCCAGCTCGTCAGTGTCTGGGGAAAATGATGCCGCTGCTTAGGAAGACCGCGTGAATTTCCTCGAACACAACTGTCTATAAAGCACAAGAAATTTCAGAGAAGCATGGAAATAAAAGCATTACACCTTCCCGACAGGTTGCGGGCCACGCGCTGCAGAAAGCCAGCCACGTCACAGACGATTAACTAGCTAAAAGACACCCAGGAATCCAGCGATGCAGCGCCAGGACCCGCAACTTTCTGGCTGCATCTGGCCGGAAAGAAGGCAAAAAGCTTACGCTCAACGAGCTAAGAAAGCAGGAAAACGCTAGCTTAAGACGTTTAACACAAGAACGTACCATAACGGGCATTTATTCGTGCCCAGGCGCACAAGAAAGTCCACCCTTTCATGGAGTGGTTGGGCAGTACGCATCGCGCAGGGCTAATGTTATCTTACCGCAAAATGACGGGAAAGGTAAAGATAGCAGCGGGAATTTTTACGGCTTTAGAAACATCATTAAACTAGCTTTCCTTACGACCATCAAAACTGGCAACAATCGACAATCAACCCGGCAGGCATCCATTATACTTTATTCATCCCGACAGAAATTCAGGCCGGACCCCCCCTGCCGATGGCAAAGAAAAAAAGCCCGCGACATTATAGATCGCAACCATCCCGCCATAAATTAGAATCAGTAACTAATTTTCTCCAACAATCGAGCATTTTTTCTGCTTTCCGCGTGCCAGATTTGTCACGTTTCGTCTAAAGGCAGTCGCCATGGCCACTACCGCAAGGGGTGCGCGCACCGTGCCGACATAGCTTTTGGGCCTCAATTTGCACCGAAATTTGGTCCGTACCGTCCAGCTCAGTCGGATTATGTATGTGGATCGGCCGTGTTGGTTGCATACGCAGGTATATTAATTCTTGCATTCGCCCCGGACCTTCCCCAGGACAGGTCAGGATATAACAATAATTCTTGCATTCGCCCCCGCCCTTTCCTATGGCCTGGTCAGGTTTGGGCGCGACGCCACTAGCGCGGCGCCCGCGACAGAGTGGCCAGGCTCGAGCACGTTTTCTGGATCCCAAGCACCGGATTGGACACTGTCCGAGGACTGGACAGGAATTGGCTGACCAATCGGATGCTTGCTCGTCGTCTCCAAAAACATATATAAAGAGCCAAATCGCGCGAACTACGCAATGATCCTTTAAGCAGCGTTACTCTGCCGAAATGTCAACCTAGGCCGGTCAAGTGACGCCGAGGTGTTCACCGATAGTTCAGGTCAGCCACAGCGCGCCTTCGAATGTAGGCACGGTCGCATTTTTTTTTAGGAAATGTAGAATTGTTGTCGACCAGCTACCAACGCCCGACCGGACCCATACAACGGAAACATCAAGGCGAAGGCGATGTGATGTAGGTGTGTCTGATATCTCATTAATACACAGAGCATCGTGAATATAATATATAATATAAATTATATAATATACTATAATTAATATATAATTTTAATTTTATGTTAATTTTAATGTTATTTCATATAACATAATATAGCATAATATAATTAATATAATATAATATTATATAAACTAGTATATAAAAAATTAAAATGTAAAAGAAAAATATCTACCTTATTGGGGTTTATTGTTCCTTTCCAGTTCAGCATAAGTACACTCTTGAGTGTGTGCAATGTTTGGTTATACGCCATTGTCTTAAAATAGCAACCAATGTAAACCTCCGTCCTAACCACATTTGGATACAATAAAGACATTGATGCCTGACACATAGCATTCATTGCTTGAAATACCATGCATATTTTGTGTCAATGTTCTGCAGACCACAGCTTTAAGTGGGCATACTTCGCTTTCCTCAATATAATGGCGACATGGCATTTGGTGAAAGTGGTGAGTGCCATGAAGTTGCGCCGGCCGTCGTTATCCATGACGAACTGAATGGGTTTCGTGCAAATCAAGTTTTTTGTTTTGGTGTTCCAGTTGCGCCGGCCGGCGTTTCCAATGGTATCTTGCGCGCACTTGCAAAAGCTTGCACGCTTATCAACATTTTGTGTTGGTGAACATTTTATCACCTCTGGGATTTCCGCCTTCACTACCTGAGTTGCTTCTTTGTGGTTTTCAAATGCAACCGAGTTACGCCGGCCGTCGTTACTCATGACAAATTGTAGGGGTTTTGTGCAAATCACTTTTGTATGGTTTATGTACATGCATCCAGTTGCGCCGGCCGGCGTTTCCAATGGTATCTTGCAGTTGCGCAATCAGGCCCCATTACCAAAAGTGTGTTTGTACATCTTTTTTACACCTGAAGGATTTCTGCCTGCATATCCTGAGTTGCTTCTTAATGGTTTTTAATTGCGCCCGAGTTACGCCGGCCGTCGTTATTAATGACAAACTGTATGTGTTTCATAAAATCACTTTTGTATGGTTTACATGTATCCAGTTGCGCCGGCCGGCGTTATTAATGACGCTTGTCGTTCTTGTTTGATGCCCATCGTTTTCGTCGTGTCTTTAATGGTGATTATTTATCATTACTCATCCTCAGGGCTTTCGGTGCCGCGGGATTAAGAGGCGAAAAAAATCAGCTGCCGTCTGACCAAAGTCTGATGGCGCAATCGGGGCGGGGGGCCGTTTCCGACGGTTCGCGTCCCTTGTCCAAGGACGACCGGGAGCCTGCACTTCGCGGTCCCCGGAGCGACAAGTACATCGAGAACAAGGGGTACAAAATTGCCAATGACATCTTCTATTAACCGTGGAACTCCAGGGTAACCAGACTCTTTATTAAAACAATAAGTAGAGCACATCGGGAAGTGGCCCTCAACTGGCCATCCTTACCCATGGGAACACTTTATGTCCAAAAAGGCTAGCCTTACCCCCAAACAGGCAACACACAGGGAGGGCGGGTGGGAAAACAAAAGAGACCGCCATGAGCTAGGTGAGCAAGCTTTTATCGTGTTTCAAGGCCAACGGCTCTCTACCAACGGCCAGATCCGGCAACGGCCTCTAAACAGTTTTAGCCGTCAAGTTTTACTTCAGATATTGCCTGTTGCAAACCCGTCCGCAATCACAGATCTGCTAGGAGAACCTAGACGCAAAAATCCGTCGTCAAGGTACTCAGCACACCGTCAAGGTATGGGCCGCAACAATTAGGCCATATCATCCGTAATACTCGTACACTAGAAGCCTAATCAACCTTATTACGATCACATCACCCAGCTCTATTTCACCTAGCATCAGCGGCTCCCCTTCCGTATCACTATAAAGAAACTATGTTCAGAGAACCCCGATTCTATTAACCGTGGAACTCCAGGGTAACCAGACTCTTTATTAAAACAATAAGTAGAGCACATCGGGAAGTGGCCCTCAACTGGCCATCCTTACCCATGGGAACACTTTATGTCCAAAAAGGCTAGCCTTACCCTTACATCCCTCCCTGGCGACCCAAGCCAGGGGCAAAACAAAAACCGGTGGACGCATAAGACAAGAATGAAGGGAACTTAAGAGGAAGGCAGAGAAAAGACGCTCCGCCAAATGCGCGGGGGGCAGGCGGCGATAGCCCGAACCAGGGCGTCAGGAAGGGTGAGGGCCAAGCTCCGGTGCAATCCCACATAGTGGGCGACAGTTTTGCTGCTGCGCCAGCGACCCCGATGCTGAATATCAGCCATGCTGCGCTGCCGCAAAAAATCATAGGTAGCCCCCCCATGCCGCAGCCCGTGAATGGTAAACACCGTGTCGACCCCCAAAGCTTGCGTGGCCTGATGCCAAACCCGGCTGAACTGGGCATAATCGTAAGGGAACACCCGCTCCCAGGCCGCCTTGCCACGCATACAAGCCCGCAAGAGGGTCTCAGTCATGACATCCTCGATCACCACAGACTGCACCTCCCCCTTAGCCGTCTTAGCTGACATCAACAACAAGGCGCCCCGCTGCGAACCCCGCAACCGAACATCAGGCTGCAAGCGCACATGGCCGACCAACAGGTTGAGCGCCTCCGATACCCGCAGGTATTGTTGGAAAATAACGATGACCATCATAGCCGCACGAGGCTGCCGCTGGAGCACCATAGTACAAGCAAGCGCAAACGCAGCCTCCCATGGAATGGGGGGGGGGCACGAGGGGGTGCCAACGTGCGCCAGCCAGCCAAAACACTTCGTGCCAAGGCCCAATCCCGCACCTCCCGGGGGAAGTACAAATTCAGGCCCATAAGCGCATTGACACACAACTGGCGGCTGTAACACCGTGAGTGCGCCCAAGCGACATACTCGCAATAGTATTCCTCTATCGTCAAGCCGCGCAACAAGCTGCCAACCCGACCCCGCCGGCTCGCCCACCATGCGAAAAAGGACCTAAGACCCCGATGGTAAACCATCAAAGTAGCCGGCTTCACCTTGCCCTCAAGAAGGGTCAAGTAGCTAGCGCCAAGCCGAGGCCCGGGATTGGGATGAACACCCTCGCGAGTCAAATCGCGGACCCACCCGGCCACCGAGGCAGCCATGGAAAGCCCCCGCGAAGGCCCATCCGCAGGCTGAAGCTCACTTGGCGTCCAGACCCATTGTGAGCGGCTGCCGGTGACCAACGTAAGAGCGCACAACCGGCGGCATTGCTTGTTTAACCGGTAAGAAGAGGAACGCCCTTTAGCCAAGCAGCCCAAAGCGGCAGTGGAGTCCACTAACCTCACCACCCGCTTACCCCATGTTCCGAGGTTCCGGGCCGAGCGCTCCACCCCCTTCACAGCGGCCCGCACTTCCTTCTCGTTGATGTGCATGGTCGAATCGCGCCAGCGACTCTTGATCCCGACGCGCCATCGCCCGTGGATGATGGCTTTTTCCGCGGCCTTGGTCAAGGGTCTAGGCCCGGCATACATGGCCTCACCTGGGGTGAGGAGGGTTGGGTAACCCCGCACCTCCCGGGCCCGAGCTAATTCCGTCACCTCAGCTGGGGCCATCTCAGCGTAGACAACCCCCTGCCCAAAACTAGACGCATCCGAGGCCACCACCACCGGAGCCAGGGCAGCCCCCCGGTCCACACGGAGCATGGGGGCCAACGCCATGGCACACTCGAGCTCATCGCGCACACCTTGCCACAAAGGTCGCGTTCGCTGGCCCCACCCCTTGAGGTTGATGAACTTAAAACTCTGCTGCCATATGGACAAGCAAGTGCGGCTGAGCATCTGCAGCCACACCCACCGGCCCACGACGGCCGCCAGCGCCTCAGCGGTAGCGCGTCCCCTCTCGAGGAGTACACGAGTGTGCGCAACCACAAGGGTGAGCTGCTTAGCTGTCGGCTCCAACACCCCATCCCGCCGGTGAACAACACCCAGAGCTTCTAGCTCGTCCTCCCCCTCCGGGCTAGCCATGATCGTCTTGTCCTTGGAGGGCACAAGGTTGTTAGGCGCGTACCCGTCTTCAATAGCACTCGCGATTAAGCGATTCACCGCCTCGCACGTGCGCCCATTGCTGACCACCAGGTCATCAATAGTGATGGATACCATAGGGGCAGGGGGGTCCTCAAGGTCGATTTGCATCTCCCTCGTGCTCTCCTCCTTGTACTCGATGGCTAGGGCGGTTGGGTTACCCCATGCATTCCGAAGCACGGTCAGCTCCCCTACACTTGTGAGGCGGTTCACCTGCCGTCTAGGATCCAAAGCGCCCGTGGCATAGAGGACCATCTCATGGATGGCTTCCCCTAGCGCTACAGCGTGGGAGTGCCCCATGGCCAGCACTTTCAGCACTGGCCACACCCTCCTCCGCCGCCCCGGCAGCCCGACATCGGTGGACCACACATCAGGTAGCCCTTGATAATCCCACCACCACTCCGGCACTTGGATGGTATAGTAATACGAGACCAGATCGCTCTTGGCCGTGTAGCACCGACCCTTGATATAGACCTCCGAGTATATGCCCAGGTGGGGTAACACCGTCTTAGGGGGGTCCACCCACAGTGCGTTCCCCAACTTCTTATTCACAATGAGCCTTAACTCCCCCACTCCTTTGGCCACCCCAAAACATCCGTCTACCCACTTTGGCCGCGTCTCTCGGAACTCCACCATCCCCACGTCCGCTGCCCTCCCCATCAACTTGCCCCACTCCGCCATGGTGCACCCTCGGCTGGGGGCAGGTACATTCCAATACCTCGCACTGGCAGCCACCTCCGGCTTGATGCAGTTGGCTTCGCTCGCGTACACCTCTCGCCAACTAGGTCGTAGCGCCAGCAAATCCAGCAGCTTCGCCTTTCCTGCCACCTCGCGCTTCGGCAGACTCACCCGCTCCGCCACAAGTTGTTCATACTTATTACATTTCCCATAGATTAGATCACTTCCTTCTGCGGGGCCTGTCGCAACGCCGGTTACGCGGCGACTGTACCACTCGCAGTGCTTCTTGACCCTTTTCAGGGCCTCCGCCGTTCCTCTGGAGCACGCGCCTCCAGATTTAGGCGGAGGGTCTGCCCCCCCGTGCCATAGCCAATTCAACCACGTAATCACCTTGTGTTGTAGAGTGAAGGTCCGGCGGCGGCGAGTTGCACGCTGGCGTCTGCGTGCTGACCTCACTCTCCCCCACGTAGTGCTTAGAGGCATTGTAGGAAGAGGCAGTGGGAAGGGGGAGCGGTTTACCCTTTCGGTGTTTACTTGGTTTGCTGGGCCTTGCCCAGCTTCTCCATCATCGTGGCGCTTTGCAGGGCCATCTTCATGGCCGGGTTGCTCACCAAGGAGGCATCTTCCTTGAGAGCAAGGAGGTGGCCAGCCACCTTCCACCCTCCTGACCCCTGGCTCTCCACTAGGAGCATGGCTGCCACCACCCTCATGAGATACTCTACCCCAGCCAACTCCCCGGCTGCCGGCCCCAACTCCTTGAAGAGTGTGTCCATGGCCAGGGCGATGTTCATGACCACCTTCCTGCTTTCCTGGTTCCTCCACCCCCCTTGGCGAGTAGCCATGATCCAACTCTTTATCCCCCCTCCATTGTCGTTGGCATCCTCGAGCACCTCGGGGAGCACTCTCTCTTGCACCCTCCAATTCACCACTTGTGCTCGAGTGGGCAGCGTCACCCCTTTGGTCTTTTTCGGCTTCCTGGAAGCCCCATCTGCCCCGGCCAGCGCATCCTTCAATTTCGTCAGGAAATCCTCTTCCTCGGACTCCTCCTCCTCCTCCTCTTCTTTGCCCGCCTGCCCCTGCTTGCCAATAATAGCCGCCAGCTCCAAGAGCTGCTCCCTCACATCCCCCGCGGCCTTTCCCTTGCTCGGGGCTGGGCTTCCGACTTTTTTCGTCCCCTTTTTCGCCCCTTTCGTGGGCCGGCGTGGTGGCTGCATCTCCTCTTCGTCCGAGTCCGCCAAGTCCCGGGCGCTTTGGAGGGCTGCCACTAGCGCTTCGTTTGGGTCCGCTGCTGCCAGAATTTCAGGCCCGTCCACGTGGTCGACCAGCAGTCCAACGACGGACTCCAGCTGGGCCGCAGACCACCGGCTGACAGTAGTTACCCAGTCGGTCCCGAGGACCGCCTCAAAGGCAGCGCACACTTCAGGCAGGCCCGAGCAAGTGGAGAGCTCCTGATGGAGCCTTTTCTTCTGCGTCGGCCAGCCTAGTCGGCCCTTTCCCGTCTGTTTAGTAGCTGTCGGCACCTCGGGATTAGCTTTCGGTAATTGCTTCCCAGCACCTGTCGAACCTGGCTTCCGCCCGGGCTTCGGCATCCCAGCCGCTTTGCAGAAAGGAATTCCGGGCGTCAGCTACGCTGCCCCTGACCCCTGTCGCCGCCTTCGTTAAAACAAAAGAGACCGCCATGAGCTAGGTGAGCAAGCTTTTATCGTGTTTCAAGGCCAACGGCTCTCTACCAACGGCCAGATCCGGCAACGGCCTCTAAACAGTTTTAGCCGTCAAGTTTTACTTCAGATATTGCCTGTTGCAAACCCGTCCGCAATCACAGATCTGCTAGGAGAACCTAGACGCAAAAATCCGTCGTCAAGGTACTCAGCACACCGTCAAGGTATGGGCCGCAACAATTAGGCCATATCATCCGTAATACTCGTACACTAGAAGCCTAATCAACCTTATTACGATCACATCACCCAGCTCTATTTCACCTAGCATCAGCGGCTCCCCTTCCGTATCACTATAAAGAAACTCTGTTCAGAGAACCCCGATTTCCTATCATGGCGGAACGCGTGAAAGCAAACAACCACAGGACGCCAGAGATGAGCGCGGAGGTTCTGTCTTGCGCAGCTTCAAGACTAAATGCCATGGTGGCCGAGAGCAACGGCATTAAGAAGAGGAAGAACTGTGACGACGGGCTTCCTGAAAGTTGGGCGGAATCTCTTCGGGATACCATCAAGAAGGCTTTTGGCGACTTGGGAACATCTGAGAAGGATCGTGGGCTTAGGTGGGCCTTGTGTGGACTTGTTACGAAGGCAATGGAGGGCGTCCCGGACAGGATTGTGGAGCGCGCGTTCGGGATTGACAGGCGCTTTGTCGCAACTGTTCGGGGTCACAGGGATGGAATGGAAGAAGGGGAGGACGACCTTTTGATGAGTGCGCCAGAGAGGAGGAGGAGGAAAGACGAGCTTCCGACGGAAGTCATTGCCCTGATACAAGCGTGCTGGAGGGATGATAACTTGACGCGGGCGTCTCCGAGCATGAAGGATGTTCATTGTGAATGGACAAGAAAGGATTACAAACATACACTAGCGTTTTCGGAGGGTGCGCGCTACTATACTGTCTCCAAGTCGAAGATTTACGAAGTGTTCATTTCCCGCCATCCGGAGTTGAAGGGGTGGAGGGAGAGGAGGGCGTGAGGGGGGGAAATCAGGTGATTGTGGAGACGGAGGAGGGGATGTCAATGCCTCGCACGAATCAGAAGAGCACAGTTCATGTGGGATACACTTCTTTTTGCAAGCATATGCCCGCATGCGTCAAGGGGCGGTGGAAAATGCGGAACTTGTGCGCATGCCAGCACCACACTACCATGCAGTCCATGGTTGGGGGGTTGGCCAAATTTCGTGCAACTTTTCATGCCAGATGCGAGTGCGGACCTGAATGCCACGCGTGCGATCATGGTAGCCAGCTCGACGTGGGGTCCTCCGTGCCCACATGTTCCATTTTCAAAGCCACTCACACGACAGAGTGGGTGAACAAGTTTACTTGTGAGGTGGAGGGGATGAGGGAGGGGGGAGGTTCGAGGTCGTCTGTGGGGTCGTCGCGGCCGCAGGTTCAGCCTTTTCAGGGCGAACTTGAGGATCTGCCCATGCATGGGAGGGTGCTGGACGACGAGGAAGGGGTGCCCGATCATGACCTGGGCGAGGAGTTGGGGGTTTGCTCGATCCGGCGTAAGGCTTGTGTGTTGGGCACTTGCCGGGCTCCCAAGTGTGGAATTCGGAACTTCATGTTATGCGAACGGGAGGAGGCTTCCAACCACCTGATTTCATGGACCAGATACGAGATGCAGGATGTGCCGCCGGGTGCGGTTCTTGGGCCAGAGGTAATTTTTAGTGGAGTGGTTGCGCCCCAAGGCGTTTCTTTTGCAATGTTTCCTGAGGTTCTTGGGCCAGAGGTAATTTTTAGTGGAGTGGTTGCGCCCCAAGGCGTTTCTTAAGCAATGTTTCCTGAGGTTCTTGGGCCAGAGGTAATTTTTAGTGGAGTGGTTGCGCCCCAAGGCGTTTCTTTTTCAATTTTTCCTGAGGTCCTGTCTTTTTTCTTCCTACAGGTCATTGGTGGGTCGAAGTTGATGTCTTTTCTGTATGTGCACATTGCGCATATGCAGGACGACTGTGACGAGATCGCAAAGGCTGGTGGGCAGCGATTGACGCAAGTCGACGTCAAGTCCACACCAACGGAGCTAAAGGAGGCGATTGTGGACAAGTGGCCGGACTTCATCCAGCATTGCTTCAACGCGTGGTGGCAAGCGGACGCCTCCAAGGAATGTCTCTCAAGGATGCGGGTGGGGGACCTTGTATGCCACACAGATTACGCCGAGAACTACCAGTCTTACACCTATCACAATCTCCAAGCACAAGTATTGGCATCCAGTCACATTCGTCCTTATGCCCTGGATCGTGCGCTACTTGGATCCAGCGTCGGGAAAGGTCGTGAGAAGGGAGTTTCACTTCATCGGACAGGGCGGAATGAAAAGGGACGGGCGGGCCCTCCGTTTTGCTATCCTCAAAATCCTGGCGACACTACGGTCAGAAGGGGTAGAGGTGAAGCGCTTCATTGGGTGGTCGGACAATTGCTCCATGCAGTTCAAGTCAAGGAATGTGATCGCGGAAATGGCCCGGCTGCTGACGGAGGATCCGCACCTGGAGTCATTTGAGTGGAATTACTTTGGGGAGCAGCACGGAAAGGGGGAGGTGGATGGAGCTGGTGGGACTGTGAAGTGCATGTTGAGGAGGTGGCACATCAGGGAAGAGAACCAGGACAAACAGACGGCCGCCCAGTTGGTGGAGAATCTGGCGTCGGGGGCGGTGGGCGGGACCACAACGACCAGGCGTAACTTCTTCGAGTTCCCCGAGGTAATTAAGTGTACAGTCCTCGTTCAGGGAATAGTTACGCCGGCCGTCGTTTCTAGGGCGTTCTTGGAGTCCTGGCGATCAGGAGTGCTTAATAAAACACAACTAGCTCGATGGTCTCGTAACTTCAACTTTCCCTTGTGCAAATCTTGTCTTCGACGCGCAGGTGCTTCCTTACAGCCCAGGGCGCGGCGAAATCAAAGGAGTGAATCTGAAGGCGCACTGGTGGCGCATGGACAAGTCGAATGTGACGCGCTTAATGCTGCGCCAGTATTCCTGCTATTGTGGCGGTGCGTGCGCCGAGGAAAGGTGGTGGGATTGTCGAAAGGAGTGGACCGACATGGACGGCTGGAATGTGGGAGGTGCTCGGATGAAGCTCCACAAACTGGGGGAGCCAGTGCAAAGGAACCCAAACGGACAAGGGGGGCACGCAGGGACGCGACTGAACAGACTACAGGCAGAGAGGACGATGATGGGAAGGAGACTGAAGCTGCGAGACATTTTTGCCGTCGAGTCCTACTCTGGTGATGGGTCCCACGATCCAGATCATCCATATTGGCTAGCGGAAGTCTTGCAGGAGCCTTATCAGGTGGCCGCTACTTTCGTGAGGCGAGTGGCCGACAGAAACGGCAAGGTCGATAGGGAGTTGTTCCGTAAGGGACAATGGGTGGTGGGGGTGCGCTACTGGGACAGATTTCCGGGTATGGCGACGATGTTCAAAATGGACGCCGATGCCCAACCTGAACAGCCAAACTTGGTCAATTGCTACCTGTGCATGGACGCGGGGTTCGAACACACCATTGTTGTCAACCCAGCTAACAATCGCCAGGCCATCTTGACCATTCCGACAGACGTCGAGAAACGGCTCACGAACTTGGCCAAGAAGAGACCTGTTCAGTAGGCCAGCTCGCCCGGGCTTGGTTGGACGAGGTGGACAGCCTTGAGAGCACGTGCTTCGTTGTGAGCACTTGCCTTTCAGCCGTGATTTGCAAACGAGTTCCTTGTCCTGAATTGTAAAGCTCGATTCATGCTCTTTTAAGGAAGTGTATAATATTATCCAGATCATGTATATATTTAGATCTAGACCTGAGTTCAAATAACATTTCTTAGAGGGCTGAGATGCGCGAGGTCCAGCATACATGTATATATCCATTAATTAATTAATTAATAGACACGTGACTGCGTCACGTGAGCATAAGTCCTCAGTGGGAGGGGAACATGGGATGGAATGGATGGTATAAGCTATCTAGGTCCTAGTTACAGGGGTGTGGGCACCGCGGCCCGAATCGCTATGAATGCCATACTTGGTCACACGCGGAGCCCCCACAGGCTTGGGGGTGGTCTCCTTCATCACTACTTGCCATCTATCCTTGCGCACCATCTGCCTCCATATTACAGACAAACCAGGAGGCTGCCCGGGGGTGAGCCCGTCACGTCTAGTGTAGCACATGTCCATGCCGAGTCTATCACGAAAAGTCCACGGGTGGCGGCCCTGCCGCGCGCGGCCGGGGCACGCCAGGTGAGGACATATCGCCCAGGCTGGGCGGGCTTGGTGCCAGCTAGTCTATCTGATGTATCTACCTGATCTGTGCGGGCCAGGTGCCCGGCTAGGCCCAGGCGCCTGTGCCTAATAATGTGGGAAACATAGGGCAAATCAGCGTACAAATCCTCATTACTAATGTGCAAACCAAAGGGGATGTTAAGGGCCTTGCGCAGCATCTTGGTGACGGCGCCGTCGAGTCGTTGCTCCAGCTCCTGCATCAGTGTCCACGTCTCGGCGCCGTAGGTCAGGATCGTCAGAATGACGACCTTGAAGAGGTCACGCTTGACGATCCGGGGTAGGGCGGGGTTGCTCCACCAGCGGCGGTGGTCATGGAGGTGCGCCCACGCCATGCCGATCCGTGTCGTCATGTCGTCCTCGCAGTCAGGAAGCCAACTGCCGAGCAGCTTGAAGCGGCCTGAAGTAGGGTAGTTGACCTCGGCATCGTCTAAGAGGCGGAGTGTGGGTGGGGGCCCTGCCATGCCGAGGGCCAGGGCCTCCGTTTTGGGGCTGATTTCTAGACCAACCGCCCGAGCCTCGAGCGCCAGGCAGTCCAGCCAAAGTTGGGCAGACTCCGGCTTCTCGATGAGCGTGATGTCGTCGGCATAAATGAGGTCAGCTAGTAAATTCTGCTTGTTAGTCGGCCCCCCTTCCCCAAGCTCGTTCGTGATCGCTAGGCCAGGGGCACGGCCTGCAATGCTAGCAAAGCGAGCACGTGCCTGGCGCATAACATAATCCACTACAATAATAAACAGGTACGGCGACAGGACGCAACCCTGCCAGACGCCGGTCTGCAGTGGGCAGGGCGGGGTTATGCCGTGCTGAGTGCGCACCGAAGTGGTGGACCCCTCATACAGCGTGCGGATGACGGTAATCAGGGGAGTGGGGACGCGAGCGCGAGCAAGTACAGCCCATAGAGCGTCCCAGAGGACAGAATCAAAAGCCTTGATGAAGTCGACGAAGATCAGGATGGCGGGAAACTCACCAGGTTGCAGGAGAGCGATTTCCTCGAAGAGGCGACGCGCGACGAAGATGGCCATGACGGTGTTGCGCCCAGGACGGAAGCCCATTTGACTTTCCCCAAGGTGACAGTCGAGAGCAGAACGAAGGCGGTTGAGGATCATGCGCATGAACAACTTAAGTGCGGCGCTCTGGATGCAGACTCCTCTGTAGTTGGCGGGGTCGTCAGGGGAACCTTTGTTTTTGTACAGCATAATACGGTAGCTGTGCTGCCACTCCGGAATCGGCGGCGCGTCGGCAAGCAGGATCCGGTTGCAGACGTCAAGCAGGAACCCCGTGAGCGCCGTCAGCTTAATCACCGGGGCTGGGAGCTGGTCAGGTCCAACGGCAGCATAGAAGCGGAGTTGCTTGGCGGCGGTGCTCAGCTCGAGCTCGGTGAACGGCGGGAGCTCGTTGGGGTGGGCCAGGGGTTCCGTCAGGGCTGGGTACGTGTAGTCCTGCTCAGCGGCGGGTGGCGTGGGCGGCGCAGGGACGTCCGCCGGTGCTACTGCCAGGCGTGCGGCCGCCAGAGGGCCAAGCGGCGGAGGCGGCGGGGGGGCGCCGAGCAGCCGGGACTGGGAGGAATACCACTGGTTGAGCTGCTGCTGCGGTGAGCCAGAGAGCGTCCGCGGCGCCGGCTGCGCGCCGCCGGCGGGCCGTTGGGCGTGACGCAGGCGGGTCCAGGCGTACTTGCCGTGCTGGTCCTTGAGGTGGGCGAAGTACTCGCGGACATGAAGGTCCTCCTGCTCCTTGGTCGCCTGCCGGATGGCCGAGTGGTAATCGGCTTTGAGGCGGGCGTAGCGGGCGGGGTCGCGGTTGTCGCGCAGGGCTTGCCGGGCCTGGATGACGGCGGGGAGCCGGTGCAGGCTGGTGAAGCGGGGCGGGCGGCGGGGGGGCAGTAGGGCCCCGGCCGCGGGCAGCTTGTCAGCGAGGTGCCGAAGGGCCGATGCCGGGCCGGCAGCGAACAGCTGGGCGTGGCTGGCCGGGATGTCCAGCGCGTCGACGAACGCCTCTGCGGCGCGCTTGTGGGCGCGTTTTTCAGGGAAGTCCTCCAGAGCGTCGTCAGATTTCTCGAGCAACTGAAGTGTGCGCAAATCAGGTGGTGCCACGTGCTTACGAAAGGGCGAGGGGAATCGCAGGCGGATGCGGGCGGTGACGATGCGATGATCGGAGCGCACCAGGGGGATCACATGCGAGCGAGCAGCTAGTACAGATCCTTGATGACGCTTGCGCATTACAACATAGTCAATGCAGCGTTCAGTGCCAGTTGGCGAGGTGTGTGTGACCAAAGCATCTGGACTATGTGGAAAGCGGGTGTTGGCAGTGACCAAATCGCATGTCGTAAGCAAATCAGCAAAAAGTTCGGTGTTGGCATTGGAGACCGTACCGTTGGGGGCGTGCTGACATCCGCCAGTACCCGGTGGTAGCGTGGCGTTGGCGTCCAGCAGCAGAGCGAGGTAGTTGCGACCAGGGATGCCGTTCGCCAGGTTCTCCAGCGCTGCAAAGAAGTCCTTGCGGTCTTGTTCTGGGTGGCCGGAGTGGGGTGCGTAACCAACGCCCACCGTCAGGGCGTAGGTCGAGTGGCCCTCCATCGAATGAAAAGTGGCCACGAGGAGCCGAGCGTTGACCAGCTGGGGTTCGCCCATGTGGCGTACGGCGAGCGGGGAGCAGAGGAGACCGACGCCCCCGTTCCCGGTGCCGTCGCCGCCTCCGTAGTAGAACCGCCAGCCGTCGATGTCGTCAGCAACAAGGGCAGTTGATCCGCGGGCCGATGCAGTGCGCCTGTGTTCTTGGATTCCCAGGATGGCGATATTATTGTCGATGCAGAAACCAATAAGATTGGAGACTCGATGGCACTGACAGTCGTCACTGCGCAGGCAGTGACAGCGGTCAGCGTCGGGCTGGAGCGTGCGGGCGTTGAAGGTGGCGATGACCAAGGGCGCGCGTTGACCGAAAAGGGGGGTGCAGGCGGGGGTGGGGGCGGAGATGGAGCAGGGTGGTGATGGGGGTGGGGGTGGAGGTGGTGGGGTAGGGGGGGCGGGTTGGGGACTTATGCTTTCAATCACCATTTCGATTCTTCCTGCCAACGCGTCGAGGCGACGCCGACGGTTGGCTCGGGTGGCCAGGTAGAATGAGTTTGCGTCTGCACGCATAAGAAATGCGTGCAGTCTGAGGAGGTTTCGGAGGCGGCCGCGCGAGGCGGGGCTAACCTGGCTCACTGCCGACCCGTTGCTCTCTCTCCGACAGCCCGAGGGCTGCGAAGGCAAAGGGGCGGGAAGGGGAGTTAGGCAGATCCCACTGCTAGAGCCGCGGAGCCGCGGGGCCGCGAGCGTCGTCATTGATAGGAGAGAAGGGTTCGCAGCGCGGGCTCCGGCTCAGGTGCAAAGCGAACGAATTTATTAGGGGGACGGCCAAGCCTGGCAGCCATACCTGAGCTGAAGTTGCCCCGGCGGATCCCCACACGTGCTGGGGAGCAGGTGACCGTCGATGCCGGTGGCGATGGCGGTGACGGCGGGGGCCGAGCAGGGCCGGGCTGGGGCGCTGGCACGGCGGTATCCATGGGGGTCGCCGTCATTGGAGGAAGGTCCTGGCCGTTAATGCGGACGATGAAGACGCCATTAAAGAGGCGGGCATAGATGCTGCACCGTAGTTGCGGGTTGGCCTGCTTGGCTGCCCGAGCCTCGTGGACCTCCGGCCGGTTCAAAGCGGCAGCCCGGGCCTCAAGCTGCTCCGGGGTATAGTAATCGTCGATGCTCAGTTGGGTATCGTGGAGGTTCCGGCGGGCCTTCTGCACCTGCAGTTTGTCCTCCTTGCGGTGGAATTCCACCAAGACAGGGGCGGTGGGGCCGCCGAGCCGTCGTGCCGTTTTGATGACGACGCTTTGGGCCACGCCGAGCTTCCCCAGGAAGGGGTCGCCCCGGAGGTAGGTGCCCAGGCGTGCATCGTTGACGTTCGAGGGGACGCCACGTACCACAATACTGCATGAGCGAATGGGTTCGTGCATAGCATCCCTTGTGCTGGCCTTGACGGCTGTTTTGATTTCGTTGATGAGCTCCGTAGGGTTCTGAAGCGTGGCGGCATAGGTGGTCTTGGCAGGAGTTATGGAGGCGGCAAGTTGTTGCTGGAGCTGGTGGAGGAGCTGCTGCTGCTGCTGCAGCCCTGCTGCAATGTGGGTGATGGCGGAGTGGATGGAGGTGTCGGCGTGTGAGGAATGGGCGTGGTGGGTGGCGAGGTGGTTGTGGACAGGGTTGAGGGCAGCGTTGAGGAGGGGAGGGAGGCGATCGAAGCACGTATTGGCGACTTGCTTGGCGGTGATGTTGATGGCGGCCGCAACAGTGGGGTCGGCTCCCAGGTCCAGAGAGGCCATGACAAAGCGCTCAAGGGCGCTGTCGGAAAGACGGGAGCACGTCCACCAGACTGCGAGGCAGAGGTCAGTGTCGTCGGGGTCGTCGTGGAGAAAGTCCGACAGGTGGGTAACCTGTTGGTTGCAGTCCCGGATCTCGCACTTTTTCTCGGCAGCCAGGTGCAGGATGGTGAGGGCGGCAGCTCGGGACAGGCGCATGATGGCGTTAAGGCCTGGCCATTTGCCAGGTAAAAATGCGGCAGCGTCCTCGGCAGAAAAGGCCTCCTCGCGGGTATCCATGGCAAGGTCGCTGTTCGGCGGAGCGGTGGAGTGGAGCGGCTGGATGCTGACAGTGGCGTCCGGCATAGCGTGCAAGGGTGTTTCCAATGACGCCATGGCTTCGTCAGCGAGTTGGTGCAGGGCCGCGGACGCTTGTGATTGCTGGGATGAGTCGTATTCCGCCATATCGAGCTGAAAAAACAGCGATATTTGCTGGGCAGGGCGGTGCCGGTATCTTCGGAAATATTGAGCGATAGCTGGAGAAAATTATATCAGCGTGTTCGTCTTCAAAAGACGAGTCTAATGCAACCAACCCGATGAAGTTTCATGGAGATATATCCATGGAGACATGTTACAAACTCAAATGTTTCATTGTACGTACCACTAGCTCGTCGACGGGGGTATCCCATGTAATGTATGATTTATGAATTAATTAATCGCTTAATTGTACAATTTAAATGGATCATGAACTTGTCAAGTGGCCTAATTTGGTTTATTTGGTTCATCATTTATTGATCTCAATCATTCTTAATTGAATCTCGAGCAATAGCAATCGTGAAGCAGATCCTAATCATGTGATTCGCATAACATTTGAGAATAGGCAACAAGTGCTACTTTGAGGAATGCGGGGTTGGTCAGGTTATTATAGAGCTAGAGCTACAAACGGCACATATATTGCAAACTTTGCGCTCCAGGCATGGAATTTCAAAAGTACCAAAATTGGAGCAGTAGATGTTGGGGACGCCCTGCATAGAACCAATAAGCACCACTAGATATTATAGACCGTTAGATTAGCAAGGCCGCCTCCACCACCATCATTAGGGTTGATGCTCTGCGACGGCCCAGCGGGACTGAGTGACTAATTCATTAAAATACTTAACAGGGCTCGATGCAACTAGTTAACAGGTGCGAGCATCCTGTGCAAGGCTGAACGGATGACCCACCATGTATGGCTGGGGCCTACGCCCCAGTTGGCTTGAAGAATGCCATCATGGACCTCTGCTTCATGACAGGCTTGGTGCTGTTGAGGGTCAGCCGCGGCTTGTTGCCCGCATTGAATGCCTGCAGGTCCAAAGCAGCCAGTACACAGCAAGAAAGGTAGGTAAGGGCAAGCAGAGGCCACGTGCCAATGTGTGGGATGCCTGGTGGGGAAGGGGTGGGGGGGTGGGGGGGGGCAGCGCTGAGAAGCGTCAAAGGCAGGTAAGGGCAAAAGGGTGGGGCAGTAAAGGTGCAAGCTGATGGGAAAGGAGGGGGGGGTGGAGGTGGGGGGGGGGGGCAGAACGGGGTGGAAAAAGAGCTTAGTCAATGTCAAGTAAAGGGAGAAGCGTGTAGGATCCGCGGCCTTGGCGCCTTTCCTTTCATGCAACGATGCGGAAGTCCCCACGCGACGTTGAAACACCAATCACCCAGGAAGGCAGGATCAGTTGTCTCACTTGATAGAAAAGATTCATTACATGGTGGTGATGCTTGTTTTTAGTACTGCAACACTTGCCTGCACGGCGGAAATTGCGACCAGGTCCACTTGTCTGGGACATAGCGGGTAAGTCTAGAGAAACTGTTATCTATAAGCCAAGGTGGCAGAAAAACTTAACGCGCTGATCTTGCATTTTTTCTCTTTTTTTTCTTTCTGTTTGTTTTAAACAGGGGAAACACCACTTCATGGACAATGACAAACAAAGCTCAGTGCAGCAATCATCCCTAAACACAGAGAATACATACGGGTCGTCATACTGCAGGGCAAGGGGGGTGCATCGTGGACTATGCACGGGTCGTCATACTGCGCATAACAGTGGTGTGGACCTACATCACGCGACTGCGACTGCACTGAAGCGACCCATACTTGTGTATGCAGGGGCAGTCTTTTTGTGTAGCCCGTTCAAAAGTTTCTCGTGCACAAAGCATGAATACCGTGGTAGCGGGTCAACCAAGTCACAATACCAGCAAGCTAGGGGAAATTAAAGAACAATAATGGTATTTCTTACCTGCACGCTGCTTTGATTGCCTTCTGGCTTCCACACAACGGTGTCAGGGGACGGTGACGACGCGATAGGGGCTTTTGGGTGGGTGGACAGGGGTGTCATGGTCGCATCCCTGCAGGCACACACACACACACACACACACATGCGGCCACTTGAGTTGAGGAACCTTGATGGCGCCCCTCGCCATACGCCTCACATCATGCACGATTCTTTATTAGGAAAGTGCCACGATCCCGGCCGCGATAGGAAAGGCTTATCGAGGTGTGCGCATCGGTCACGGCAACTTGCTGGTGGCCAAACGTGGAACCCGTGGCCAGCATGCAGGCATCAGCAGGCTACTGGCTGTCCTCCCACCGGTAGGGGTGCCTCGCCCCCCATGCACCCACATGGCAGTGATGGCACTCTCACCACCACTTACCAGGGTCGCAAGCATCTTGGCCATTGTCCCCACGACAGCGGCCTGCTGGCCATGGCAGCCCTGGACTCATGGCAAAGGGAGCAAAAAAGGGTGACATGCATGATGCTGGCGGCATCATCACATAGATCGCCCCCAGACAACTACGCCATGCCTATTCCACCGGCTCTACAGCCCCAAGACGCATGCGGCACACTGCTGCAGCCTTTGTGAAGCATGACCCGACCGAGTCGGGGGCGTGACCATCAAGGTGCGAGCAGAGGGCATGCCACACCCGCATACACACATACACACGCACGCATACACGCTCAGCTACTCACCCACGCGCAAGCATGTTCTGGGGCCCACACGGGGCGCCGTACAGGGCAAGACGCCTGTGGGCCGTGTGTGGCAGCATTACTGGGCAGCGGCTGCCTTGCAAAGACATGCAACGTAGTATAGTTATAGCGTGTACCGGCTGGCAGCAAGGGCCGCATGTACTGGATGGCAGCAAGGGCCCTCTGGGCTGCGTGGGGCAAACACAAACGCAACACACACTAGGGCAACACTAGGTCGACACTAGGGCAACACAGCAACCATTATAACAGCACCACGTACCGGCTGGCAGCATGGGCGGGCGCGCCGCGTGGTTGGTCCTGCGCAGCACGGTTGGCGGCTTGCTCCACTATGTGCTTGGGAGCCAGGGGTGTATGCTTGGAGGCCTGCAGCAGCTTGGCCTGTCATACCCATGCACATGCACATGCACACATGCACATCCACAGAGAATGGTTCATGACCACGGCCCATGCGGCCATCCAGTCCGCATGCTCCCCTCCTCTCCCACTCAGCCTGCAGGCACAGCCCTCTCTTACGCCATCGCTAGCTCACACCCTTCAAGCAACCTTGTTCCCCCCCCTGCCAAGACAGCGACCACAGGCCGCTTCTCTGCTACCCCCACCTGTGTTTGCTCCGACCCATGCACCATCCCCCTACCAGCACCACCCTACCATCGTCCACCGGGGCCCAACCATCATCGTGATGGGCCGCCAACCACGTACCCCCACCGGTGGCGCATCTGCAGCTCGCGATGCGCCCGGCAGGGTGATCCCCCGCGCGCCCTGGGACAGCAACAGGGGCCTCTTGTCTCCCCCCGCCGGTGGGGTGGCCGCAAAGTCATCATCCTCCTCGCTGTCACTCAGCACCACGCATGCCTCTGGCTTGCCGCCGCTCGCGCTTACGCGCGATGTAGGCACAGCCCCTCCGGTTAGCAGAGCCCCCTTGGCCTTGGCAGGCTGAACACCGCTGCCACTGGCCGGTGCGCTGGTCTCTACCCGTGGCCTCTTGTACTTGGGGGCACCAGGGGCAGGACAATGCACCGCCCCCCCCTTGGGCACAGCCACCACCTGGTCGTCGGATGAGGTCGCACGCTTGGCCTGGCCCGAGCCACCGGCGGTGGCAAGCGGGCGGGGAGTTACAACGGGCTCACACGCAGCCGTAGCAGGGGCGTCCAGCTTGCCTGATGGGACCGGGAGGGCAGGCGGCCGGCTCAAGGGCAGCAAGTGCTTCGCAGAAGGCAACACAGCTCGCTTGGTCGCCAAATGGCCAGGCCCCACCGTACGCGTGAAGGCGGCATAAAATCTCTCGTCGGAAGTCCTGTGTGGCGCCGGCACACTTCCAGCGGCACCTCGCTTACCGTGCCCGCCACCGTCGTCATCGTCGTCACTGTCATCGTCGCTGCTGTCATCGCTGTCATCATCACGAGGGCTGCTGCCCTTGTGCCCACTCACCAACCGTGCGGCCAGGGCATCCCCCCCACTGGGCGCATGCTTCCATGTCGGTGGCCCGACCGAGGACGCACTCTTGGGCACAGTGGCGACACTGGCGGCCAGTGCCGTGCTGGCCCAGAAGTCGCACACGTCCTTTACCAGGACCTTGGCGCGCCCGTTCAAATGCCTCGTCTCCGGCCACCCACGCGCCAGCTCGGTGTTCCTGTGAAACTCCGCCATCTCTTCGATTATTTCATCCTCGCTCGCGCCGACCAGGCGCACGTGGCTGCTGCCGTCTGCACCCATGCTGCCACCCTCTGCCTCCGCCGCCGCCGCACGCCGCTGCTCCCTGCGAGCGTTGATCTCGGCGAGCTTCTCCTTGGCCGACTCCTGCGCGCGTGCGCACTCCTCCATCTTGGCGCGGAAGCAGAGCGACCCGTCCTCCCTGTCGCAGGCACAACAATACAAGGGGGCATAACAATACAAGGGGGCACAACAATACAAGGGGGCACAACAATAATAGGGGGCACAACAATACAAGGGGGCAAAACAATACAAGGGGGCACAACAATACAAGGGGGCACAACAATACAAGGGGGCACAACAATACAAGGGAGGCACAACAATACAAGGGGGCACAACAATACAAGGGGGCACAACAATACAAGGGGGCACAACAATACAAGGGGGCACAACAATACAAGGGGGCACAACAATACAAGGGGGCACAACAATACAAGGGGGCACAACAATACAAGGGGGCACAACAATACAAGGGGGCACAACAATACAAGGGGGCACAACAATACAAGGGGGCACAACAATACAAGGGGGCACAACAATACAAGTTAGCACACAAGGGGGGCAGCCACAGGGGGGCCACCGAGCTCCACATCTCAGTCAGAGCATCAGGCCCCCACGAAAATGGGGAGACAGAGACTCGTCAAGGCCCTGCAGGGCGATGGACCCCTCCGGCTGTTACCTACCTGCCGGTGGCAGTGCAGGCTGCATCGGGGCACGCGCGCATCGACACAACTCACTCGCCCGGCTCTTGTAGATACAGATGAGCACTCTCGCCACAGTGACGTTCCTAGCTTTAAGACTCCCAACAAATGCACACTCCTACTAACATCGCCAGCACGGATGGCGGTCCCCCCCCCTTGCTCACCAGATGCGCTTCATGCCCTTTGGCCCCAGCCCATGCTTGTGCAGCCCCTCCAGCAGCTGGAGGTCCTCTCGCCGATCCCACCACCCCGCCGGCAGGGAGGTCCTCTTGAACCTGGAGCAAGCGTGCAACGCAGCATGGCACAACCAGCGGTGTCAATAAGGCAGGAAGCGGGAGGGGGGGGGGGGTGACGACCGAGGCTTCAGGGCGGTGTAGAAGCGTATGCAGCGGGAACCACATACGTCCCATCCCGCAGGCATCGACTCTCATTTGCACATCCGCTCATAGTTTTACTCCCTGCCCCCTATCGCACAGCACGGCTTTGAATCCCCAGGCGTGTCGAAACGGTTATGAGAAAGGTTATGAAAAGGGTTATGGAAAGGGCTATGAAAGGGGCCATAAAAAAGGCTATGTTAAGGGTTATGAAAAGGGCTATGATTTACTTATGAAAAGGGCTATGAGAAGGGTTATGAAAATGGTTATGGAAAGGGTTATGAAAAGGGCTATGAAAAGAGGTATGGGACGAGTTACATGACGCCATTGTTGCATTCTCGGTAATCCGCCAGCGTCTGACGTAGTGATACTGCGAATCCTGCGAGTTAGTCAGCAGCAATATCCGCAGCATAGCGCCACTTGCAGTAGTGTCGGGGCACACCAGCTCCGGGGTGACCCTGACGCATAAGTGCGTGGACCCAGTGGGAGAAGCCGCATGGGCGCACGTGTGACCAGTTGTCTCCTTGACTATGGGCATGCGCGTGGCCCTTCGTGCCAAATGCACAGCCATCGGCATGCAGAGTGCCTAGCCATCAGTGCACGGTGCAGACGCAAGCCGCTAGCGCACCTCAGCTGGGAGAGCACCTCCCGGTCCCCTTGCGCCCCGAACAGCTTCTCGAGCCCCTCCGTCTCCTCCAGCTGCTTCTGGTACCTGGCAACCGCAACGAGGGCGGGACGATGCGACATGCGCGCAACGCAGGGCAGCAGGACACAGGAGAGGCAGGCAGGGCGGTGCGTGCGAGAAGGGGGACGTGAGGGGCCAGTCATCACAGCAAACACCCACACCACCCAGGCTACCAATCATGCAAACACCCACCCCATCCACACATGCCACCACTCACATGACCATCATGTGCCACCACTCATGCCACCATCTGTCGGCCACCATCTGTCGGCCACCATCTGTCGGCCACCATCTGTCGGCCACCATCTGTCGGCCACCATCTGTCGGCCACCATCTCTCGGCCACCATCTCTGTTATCGTAAACTTAAGAGACCGGCTCATGCAAACAACCAGCCCACCATCTCGCGCGATGACGGGCCCACGTGACCCTGTTGCTCCCCTGTTGCTCCCCCACCCACACTACCGGCTCATGCAGTCCCTTGCATGACCCATGTGCGCCCCAAGTTATGCGGGCACTCACGTGACCGACTTGCGCTGGAATTTGGATCGGAAATCGGCGTCGCGCAGCACATGCGCTGCGCACGAGGGCACCTCCACGTCCATCCCCCCCCCCGGTTCCTCCTCGCTGGCCGCCTGCGCCGCAATCTCACGGTTCAACCGCTCCTCGTCCTGCTGCTGGCGCGCGCGCACGCAGCGCTCGACCTCCTCCTCGCTCATGTGGATTGAGGTGACCACGTGGCAGTTGCGCACCGCACGGCGCAGCTGCCGCAGCCGCACCTCGCGCTCAACGCAGTGCCGTACGAGGGCAAGCAGGTACTTGGCCACAGCCGCCACCTCTTCGGCCGGCTTGGTCGCCAGGTCAGCCGATGACTGGGCAAGATCTGTGGGGCAAGAGGACCGGGAACGCAGCCGGCATGGTGTGTGTGTGTGTGTGTGTGTGTGTGTGTGGTGGTGAGGGGGGGGGGGGCAAGATCACGAAAGGCCGTGGTGAGGGCGCAGGGGTTTGCCGGCCGTTGCCAGCCGTCGTCGCCCAGCGAAGGTGTGTACAGATTGTTCCAAAAGTGCTCAGATTTGGCGCGATGGGGCTACACATCATGTCGCGCCCACCACAATCTGGGACGAGGCAGGCAGGCAGCCATGAGGGGATGGGATGGAATGGGATGGGTTGGCTCACCAAGCGAGGGAGGGAAGCCAAAACAAAACGAGTGGAAAGATGAAAGCAACCCGCAGCTGCTGCCCCCCCCCTCCCCCCGCGCGCCCCTCTCCACCCCATGTGCACACAGCCATGCGGCGGCGGTGGCCTGCCGTGCGTCTACTACTGGTTGTCCCGCGCAACGCCTCACGTAATCACCCATGGGATGGACGTCGTGACATGGCACGTACCCAGCCGCGCGGGCCCCAGCGCGAACAGCCGGTCCTCCAGCCGCGCCACCTGCACCTTGCTCCACCCTCCTTTAGGGACCGCTCCCCCTTGAGCACGCGACCGCTCCTTCCTCCTCGTGGGCGCATCCTCACCCCCTTCCCCCGCCGAGTCGTCGCCGCTGCTGGACCCATCATCTGACCCGCCGCTGTACGCGTCATCGAAGCGGTCGGCCAGGTTGTTCATCGCCCCCTCCCGGTAATTCTTGCGCACCAGCGCCGCCTTGCGCCGCGCGGACGGGCTCAGCACGTTGGCGCCCCCTGCCGCCTGCTTGGCTTTCGCGCGTGCGGCTGCGGTGGGCAGCCGTTCCTCCCAGAACGTGGCGTCGGGCCCGTCGTCCGCCTCGGGTCCTTCCTCCGCCACAAACGTGGCCACAGAGAAATGATTGGATGCATTGCTGGCATAAACGCACCGTGCGGGGGGAAGAGGGGATGGAGACGGGGACGGGGGGGGGGGAAATTGGCGGTATTGAATGCGCAGCACAGGCCACAAAGACAGGACGTGACGAGGCAAGGCAAGGCCCGAGTAAGAGGACAGGAGATGGCAAGGCAAGGCAAGGCAGACAGACAAGGCACTGTGAGGCATGGCTGATGGCACTGCACATGAGCAGGATGGAGTGAGCTGGTCATGGGCCGATGGGGCGATGGGGCGATGGGGCGATGGGGCAAAATTATGAGGGACGCATTGCGTTTGCATGCGCCAGCGCGCGCTGCTTCTTGAACAAGGCACCACGCTTTCTCCTGTGTCGTTCTACCGCGCCCTTGTGTTGTCCTGGTTCACCAATCCACCCCTCATGGCTGGAATCTGCATGCGCTCACATCCCCCACGGCCAGGCCACACTTATCTCACGCGTCTCCCCCGCATCCGGTGCATGCATGCGGGCAAGGGGCCTCCCGCACAGCCAGGCAGACCCCGCATGCAGCTCCCCATACCGCCACTACGCACGCATCCACCTGTCCCTATCGTGCATTCCTGCCATGGGCGCAACACGCACCAACCAGAGTGCACACAACGTGGTCCACTAAAAGTGGGTACACCGTGGCTGGCCAAAGAGCCGTCACCATGCGCAGTCAATGCACCACATTCCGTTCACCAGCCGAGCACCCGCCCATTTACTTGCCCCCCTGCCCACACTCCCTTGCCGACCTCCCACCCCCACTTGCACTTGCCGATCTGCCCTACTCACTTGCCGATCTGCCGCTTGGCGGTGCGGTTGCTGAGGATCTCGTCAATGCTCTCCTCGCAGAACGCCGCCTCCTTGCCGCCGTCACCCTCCTGTTGCACACGCACAAGTCCCGCGCAGAAGACAAGAAGCGCACAGAAGGCAGGTCACGCGCCGACAACGTCCCGCGCACAGGACAAGTCATGCGCAGCGGAGGCAGCGGAGATGCAGCGGGCGCCAAGGGGAAACAGTCAAGGAGGCAGAGGGGTGGAGGCAAGCGTGGGCAGCCCAAGATGCCACCCGTGTCCACTGGCACACCAAGCAACTTGTGCGAGTCCATGGGCACACCTGGTAAAACATTTGTTCAATTAATAAATAATTGTGCGTTCTCCAGTCAGCCCCCCTACCCCACATGCTAGGCGCTGGCCCATCGATGCGCGCTCACCTCGTTCACCAGGCTGTATGCGCCTTTCTTGAGCAAATTGTTGATCTGTTTGGTGGGCATCGTGCGCAAGCAGCAACACACAGAGCCGGTTCAAGCAACAATGGTGGGGGTGCGGCAGTGAGCCCACCGCAACAGCCATGAGACTTGGGGAATGGATCATATGTAAAAACTACCAGAAGAGATAGACGCAACAATTGATCATGAGCGGACGCCTTGGCACGGGGATGCCGGAAGCCAGTAGTTTGCCTACTCCACCTGACAGTGCATGGTACTGATCTCCACAGACATGTCCCCTAAGCGTGCATCAAAGGCAGATGTGCGGGAGACTGCTGGCATGGCAGGTAGGCATGTGTGGTGAGTCAAAACTTCATGGCCAGTGCTACCAACACCCGGGCCCTTGAACCTGGAACCAACCGGCATTAGCCACACAGTAAGTGACTCCACCCTGCTCCTTCACGAAGGTGCTTGTAGACGCTGTGCTGGCAACTAGTTCGCCGGTTGTACTGATCTTAACATCCGTGATAGATGAGACGACACTACCGATTGCAGTCCTTGTCTCCGTAACACAAACCGGTTGCATGCCACAGCAGCAGCGTGCATGCCACGGCCTAGGATGTTGTACCAACCACAACATCTGGGCGACCTCACCACCATGCCACAGCAGCAGCATGCATGCCACGGCCTAGGATGTTGTACCAACCACAACATCTGGGCGACCTCACCACCATGCCACAGCAGCAGCGTGCATGCCACGGCCTAGGATGTTGTACCAACCACAACATCTGGGCGACCTCACCACCATGCCACAGCAGCAGCGTGCATGCCACGGCCTAGGATGTTGTACCAACCACAACATCTGGGCGACCTCACCACCATGCCACAGCAGCAGCGTGCATGCCACGGCCTAGGATGTTGTACCAACCACAACATCTGGGCGACCTCACCACCATGCCACAGGCCTCCCCCACGACGCCACCCCCTCCGTCCTCACCTTCTCCGCGCTGACCTTCCCCCCCTTCCCGCCTTCCCCCTCCTCGTCAGGCTTGCCCAGGATGGCCTCATCCAGCCCGTACTTGCGCGCGGCACAGAGGAAGAGCTGCTCCTCGTACGTGCCCTTGGTGACCAGCCGGTAGATGGTCACCTCCTTGGTCTGCCCAATCCTGGCGAGGGGGAGGGGGAGGAGAGGGGAGCGCAGGGCATGAGGCGTAGCCACCCAAGAGGCGAGGTTAGAAAATACGCCGTACTGAGCCGTAAAGATACGGCAGTACGCGTACCTTTTGCGGCCCAACAAATATACGCGCATTTTTCGAGAAATACGCCTTCCGGACTTAAGGGCAAAATTGCAGCGCTGTAACTACTATTAACT